>ML859880.1:9782-24838 GCA_009831015.1 Picea engelmannii
TCTTTTCTCTTGGATTACCTCGTTGAGAGGAGTTGTTAAGAGGTGAAATATTGTCCACTATTGCTGCTGTTTTATCATATTTCATAACAACCCTAAGGCTGAAAGTTCATAGGGTTAAGATCTGGGAAACCTCTAGGAAAGAGGTGAAATTTCTGAAGTTGCATTAAAGTTGCACTTATACAAAATTTCTACATGGTATTAGAGCTTTTGTGGCTAAGATCACTCTAGGTGAAAGGGGGAGATGGTATTTTAGTTGTGGTGTACCTAGGAGAGGTAGTTGATGTTTTTAAGGTTGTTGGGTGTGATACCCTAGGTCTCTTGGGCCTTGTAAAGGGTTTTGTCTTTTTCATATTGCTGATTTTTTCAGGATGGATATGGCTATGGTCTCTTGTGTAACAACATAAATATAAATACAATATAAAATATAGATACTAATAAATGATCAATAATTAATGATTAATAATGAAGAGACACCTTATAATTAAAGGTCATGTCTCTTCATGAAAGAGGACCCCTGGGTGGGTATACATACGACTCTCATTCTCAGTTGTATCATATATCATTCATATTCATATTCATATTCTTATATACATTTGTTTAATTATCCATATGGATTTCTTTGTACTATTCCAAATATCTTGGATGTGTGTAGTTTGAACCAAACTGGTTCACTACATTTGGTATCAGAGTTAGTCTGATCCTGACCTTGGATCCATAGAATTTTGGTCTATTTCGTTGCCCTTGCTGACAAAATCTTTGGCTTTTAGCCACACCCAATTTAGCAGAATTTTTTTGTTGCAGGTCTTTGACCACGCTAGGGATTTTGCCATTTAAAAAAAAAATAGAATTTGCTCTTGAAGAAATAATTGTTCTGCTGCAAGCTTGAAAAACCAGAAATTAGAAGAAGAAAAAAAAAGTGCTTACAGGTTGAATAAATTGAATAGCTCAGGATTTAAATTATAAAGATTGAAAGATGAGAAGAAAAATTGGGTCAAAAGATCACTTGAAAGGATAAAGGCTGTTGTTTTCAAACTCTATGTATTAGCCACTAACGGTGAAACATAGATTTGGGGTCCATGAGATTGTCGTCTCAGATTTCAAAAGAACGTATTATTGAGAAGAGAACTATATTTGCCAATATCCAAAAGCGAGTCATTAAGAAAAATAAAAATTGCTACAGTATGGAAAATCAATTTAGTGTGGTGTTTAGCTCTCTTTGTTCTCTAAGGGTTTGAGTATACTCGGTGAAAATTAAACTCACCTGTACATGGTTTGTATCGTGGATTGACAAGAGAAAACAAAGCCACCATTCAAGAACAAGATCTCGACTTCCATGGAGAAGAGTTTACTTTAATCGCTAGTTACGGGTGGGTGATCTTTTAAAACCACCACAAAATTTGTTGGTTACGGGTGGGTGATCTTTGAAAACCAACACAAAATTTTTGCAAGTGGGGACCCTTGTAGTAAAAATAAGCATGACCTTTCTCTTACACTCGGGTTTAAAATTAAAATAAAATAAAATAAAGTATCGAAATTTAGTCATAAAGGATTATTTCGGTCCATCCATGCACTGTATCGTGTAGCCGTCGGTCCATATTGTGGCTGTGTGAATGAAGGGGAAATTGCATGCCACTTTAGTATGCCAAAAGTTCCAAACAAAACTCTCAAGTGAAAGGTCGCAATCATACATACTTTTTTTTTAAAGAAAGAGTTGTATGATAATTTATTTATTATTACAAGATTAAAGTAAGACAAAGCACAAGGCTTATATCTAAAATAAATACGAATTAGTGGTGCAAGATAAAGTTGAATTGAATACTTATCAAGGCCCACTAAAAATATAAAGGAAGTTTTGAAGTATTATATAAATTTAAAATAAAGGATAAAAAGTTATCAAGAAAAAGTTACAAGTAGAATTTTATTAAAGAGGGTATATTATAAGGAAAAGGTAGTGACTTATAAAAATCAATTGATAAGTAAAAGACGATTTTTAAAAAAGAAGAAAGGAAATGAAATTGAGTTCTTGAAAGGAGTTACTAAAGCACTTCTTTTCTCGTGGAATCTTTGCATTAGTAAACCAACTGATTGGAATAAATATTCTAGTCGAATGTCAACGTTTCACATAAATACAACTGATTGGAATAAATAATATGAAGTTCCATGAACAAGTAGAAAGACTTTTAACGAGACTTGAGGAAATTAAAATTTGTCGAGATAAGGACAGTCACTTCAAACAAAAATGTGAAATTGACAAGGAGGAACGAGCAGCGTAATAATCAATGGAAACGAAATCCAACTTGCAATTCGAGCATCAAGCATGGCTCCTACAAGAAGTCGCAAGCCAATATATCGAAAAATTGGAGTTGGAAGATCAAGAGAACTCACATATAAAAAAATTATATGACAAAATAGCCAAACTTTAACAAAACAAGAAGATTTCACAACAGAAATATAACGATCTCGTGGACATGTGTGACAAGGAAGTAATGTAAAAAGACTACGAAATTTCTCGTTTAAAAGACCACAATCAAAAGTTACTTAATTAGATCAAGAAGTCAACGAAAACAAAACAATGTGTTCAGAAGTTGGAACAAAAAAATAAAGATCTCGAGAAGAAATTATCAGAAAAAGATGAAGAAAATTCTCGCTTAAAGAACCTAAATCAAAGGTTGCTGGAACAAATCAAAAAATTAAAAGAAGAAAAACTTGAGAGCCAAAGCATCGAAAAACACGTCTATTATCGCACAAGTTGTAGATTGTGCAATGTCTGACCCAACCATCAATTGGTGACAACTAGGAGATCACCTACCCACTGTCACTTGAGGCAGGTGTTCCCGTCACTTTAGAGGTGGGGTAGTCACCTCAAGGGGGGAATCCCGATGACCCTATGGGGGATTGAGATGGAAAATAATAAGTATGAATGGACGTCCCTAGAGGTCAATTCTAAATGGTATGAAGAGCTTGGAAGAGTCTTGGGAAGGTTCAAGGTTTGCCAAATGAGTTGAGTGACCTGCCAAGTGTGAATACTTGCCCGAGACATGTGAATACCTGCCCGAGACACAAGGAAAACCAAGCATGTAATGTAATATGTTAATTGGACAAGCAAGTTAGGCTTGCTGTCCCTAATTGCAGCAAAAGTAAATGATATATATCAGCTCAATAAAGATAGCAAAGACTGCAACATAACTGCTAAGCATATGATAAAATAAACAAGAGGCAAGCTAGTGAAAGCTAGCTCAACTCACCAATGATTAAGAAATAACTTTAGCACAAAAGGCAAGGCTGAAACAAAAGATTGCTGCAGTGATATTTTCAGCCTTATGGCTGTAGTAAACCAAACTTAACAGCGGAAAAGTCAGCCACTAGAAACCACCTCTAACTAGCCCAATAGGTGCGCTAGTTTTAGTAGAGAGTTAGGGCAAAGTTAGGTTTAAATCCTAGGATTAGTTTAGGAGTTATTAAGCGTTAGAAGGTTAGTTTTCTGCAGCACTATTGGCTGTAGGTTAGTTTTGTAACAGCAGCAAGAGTTTGTGGTTGAAAGGGGACGCCTCAATGAGGCAAGGGAGCCAAAGGCTCAAGGAACACTTTCCCAAAGAGACAACTTTAAAACTTGAAAATTCACGTTTACCAAGGTAGCAATTTATTTTTCTCCAATGCAACAAGTAAATGACTAGTGCCTTTAAAAATTGGGTTAATGGAGTCAAGCAAAGAAAGAGCTAGAGGGACTACTTCCTTGGGGCTGTAAATCCTCTTACTCCCCAAGGCAAGTATCTCTAGCTAGGGTTTAGGCTAAGAGGGTGTATTCTCTTATACTTCTCTTAACAGACCCTTGTTAAACCAATAAAATGTAAGCATCAAATGATGGAGACTAGGGTGGGAGTGTATGCCCTTATACTTCCCACTTAGCTCTAGCAAATAACCTTGACTTGAATCACAAATGATAGCACAATGTAAAAACCTTACCAATTCAAGGAAACTAGCTAAGACAAACCACCACAATAGCAAAGAAGAGCCTTCCAAGGCTAGCGCATCACTTCCATCAACCAATAACCAAAGAGATAGCCATATACAAGAGCACAACAAAGAGAACTAGCCAAAGATAGCGAAAATTTCAGTCCAATACTTCTCCAAATGGGAGAGTTATGTTATAAAATGAGATCTTATGATCTCTCTTTATACAAAATGTCACTAAAATAGTTTGTCCACATAATTTTTGGGTAAACCGCAAGACCAAGGGTCAACAACCCTAATCTTGCCCCTTTACAAAGATAATATTAAACAATTCACTTAAAATTTACTTTTATACAAAAGAAACCCTAAGTTAAGGTGACGTCATGCCTTTAGGAGATGTTTTGACACTAGGAACAAGTCGTTGGTGTTGGAGGAGTGTAGTTAGGCTTCCCAAAGCCACATGCCAATCACCCAAGTCATTTCTTCATGGTCAAAGCCTCATTTTCCTCAAAACGTCCTTGTCAATGAATAACAACCTCACCACCAAACCCTAGCCCTCCTAGATGACGTCATGTCTCCAAAGGTGACGTTTTGCCTCTCCTAGGCAAAACGTTTGGCATGTGAGGGCTAGGTTATGTTGTCCACAATGTCTCCTGGGCCTTCGAAGGTATGTCTGTCTCATCCAGCATGCGGGCCCTTGGCATCCACCTATGCAAATTGATACTACTGGTCATGTAGTATTCGACGCTCCATATCTGCAACCTGAGGGCATTGAGACATAATCTCCTTAGTTATCCCACAAAATGGGGATAACAAGGTCGACAAATTAGAGAAAGAAGATCTTGCATGCTTAAAAAATCATAATCAAAACCTACTTACACAAATCAAGAAGCTTAAAAGTGATAAGAAGTCATTGGAAAATAAGTTAGAACAACTTAGCTAGAAGGAAACATCTTCCGGTAAAAAAATCCAAATTGAGGAAGAGGAAACAAACACAGATCCACTTATTATCAATACTCAAGAAAATTCCATTTCAGTTAAAGAATAGACATATAAGGATGTTGGAGTACAAACGATGGAAGTTACATGTGTACTTATTAATAGAAGTGCAACTATCCAGAAACCAATGCATGAAACACCAAAAGTATATCATAAGAATGCTACAGGTATGATAATGAGAATTCAAGCTACGAAGACACCTTATCGACATTCTAATCATGAAAGCAGATACATTAACAAGTCAATCTATCAACCTTGCTCCTAATGTAAAAAAAATGGCTTATTGTTTGAAGAATATTGATACTAGCAACACCGAGTCTCATAATAATTGATATCAGGTATCACATAAGCACACCGTTCAACAAAGGATCAAATTAGAATGGTCAGATCCTTTTACGATTTGACAATTTTGCTCAGCACTCAAAGGGTCATATCATTTTGTATCATCAACTATGATAGCTCCAATAACAGAGAGTGAGGCAAATACATTACAAGTCAGAGAAAAAGACGTCATGCCCTTCCATAACTATGCTTTGAGGACAAAGCATTTCTTAAGGGGAAGGTAATGTAACAACATAAATATAATTGCAATATAAAATATAGATACTAATAAATAATCACTAAATAAAGATTAATAATGAAGAGACACCTTATAATGAAAGGTCACGTCTCTTCATGAAAGGGCACCCTTGCGTGGGTATATATATGACTCTTATTCTCAGTTGTATCATCTATCATTGATATTCATATTCTTATATCCATTTATTAATTATCCTTATGGATTTCTTTGTACTATTCCAAATACCTTGGATGTTAGTAGTCTGAACCAAACTGATTCTCTACATCTTGTTTGTCTTCTAACACTGTCTAATGTTGGATGTTATGTGGACAGTGGAGCTTTGAAACATATGACATGTGATTGTTCAACATGATTTAGGAGCAAGAGGGAGGCAATGGCATGAGTGTGGAGCTTGGTGATGATGCTACTTATCCTGTGAGAGGAGTTGGCTCCATTTCTTTTCAGATGACTTCGGGTGACTATCTCTAGTTGAGTGATGTTCTATTTGTTCTTGGATTGAAAAAGAATCTTCTTCAGTTTCTTGTATGATAGATGTACAATGTAGAGTTGCATTTGAAGGACAAGAGTGCACTAGTAGTGATTGTAGTCTAGCTAATATGGGGATTTTGGCTAGAGGAGTGAGAGAGGGTGGTATGTTCAGGTCACTTGTTGATCCAATGGCGCTTCTACATTTTAGTGGGAAGTTGAATGAGCCTTGTAGTTTTGAGGAGGCATATGTAGAGCATGCATGGTAGGATGTAATGGAGACATGCTTAGAACCTATTGTGGAATTAAGGATTGATTCCAAGTTTGCAGCTAATGGGAGTGTTGTAGTGTATAGGGATTAGGGTTGTTGGATTCTCTCAGAGAGAGTGAGTCGTCCTTGATTATACTATTGCTTCAGGATTCTCTTGGGATGATGGAATTGATCGTGTTCAGGATGGTCCTTCAGTGGTTGGAGGTTTTGAGGTGCATGAGAGGGTTTTTAATGTGGATAGGTTGAAGCAGTCCTCTATGGGTTGTTGCTTGTACCACGAGGTTTGTATTTCAGGATGGATGTTATTTGTGTAGTTCTCTGTCTTTGTGACTTTGGTAGATGTGATCAATTGGTTGTGGCATTGCATGTAGATTGATTATCTTTGCAATATTCGTTGGATAACCCATGACGTGGTGTGAGATGATTTTGGCCCGTGATGTTGACTTGAGGAATGATGGAGTTAAGTAGGTGGCTAATGATCCAGGGTTATGTTCCTTCAACTTCACATGTGGTCACCATTCTTTGGAGATTCGAGATGTTGTGATAGAATCTTGTGTTGTTGGATACAACGATACTTCTACAACTTACATGATCATTAATCTGACATAGTGGGAGACTGTGGTAAGAAGAGATGTGAAGTTTGATGAGGACTTGAGGTCTTCTAGTTCACTTGATTCTCCTTCAATGATTGAGGAGAAAGAGAAGGTTGTTGTTGTTCTAGAGTCTGATTTAGAGACTTGAGATGAGTCATATTTAGAGGTAGATGAGGTGAGATTTGGGTTAGATATGCCCTGACCCTCTACCTCGACATGCAGGAGGCCAAGATGGCTCACCCAGACATTGTAGGAGGTTGGAGAGCATAGATCTTCAATGATGACGAGCATACATCCTAGGAGATATTCTAGTCATATTGCATTGGTTTCTGTTAGAATATAATGTATGTGCTCGTTTTACCATTGACAATATCTCTATTGTCACCCAACCATAGGCCGAAGCCACCCTCCGAGCACCTTAACCTTGACAGAGAATCACTCCGGAAGCAAACCCTAGGCTAGATAGCCAAACAAAGGGCCCAAGGATAGCGCACCAACAAGAGCTGATCAGATGTTCCAAACCCTAGCCAAGAGATAGTCCAAGCCAAATGTGATCTGCTAGCTGTAGCAGCTGCAATGGCAGCTCTCCTCAAACCTGCACACAAGACTGGGCACTGCAATACGCACAAGTTGCTGCTTTGCAATTCTGAGACTGCCTGCCAGATTGAGAACTGGCCTCCTGTATTTATACTAATTTTGGCTAACTGCCTGGGCCGACTTCTCATTTTGGGTATTTGTCTGTTCAGTATATATTATTATTTCTGGCCAACTTCTTCTCTTGGAGGCTAATAACCTAATATAAATTATCTTCTTGAGCTGACAAGTCTTCTAGGGTTATTAGCCAACTCATTAGGGTTTCTTCTTGCTTCCCGGAGTATTCTATCCTCGTCAGGTTTACACGTGGAGGTAAATACCTCTAGCAACTACCATGGTCCATAATATCAACACTCCCTCCTAGCTAGGGAGGTATTACAGGTAATAGTCTTGAGCACAAAAACATACCATTCACCTGGTAGCATCAACATAGTTGTATAGACTAGATCATGTCTAGATCATGAGCACCATCATCATCATCAATGTCATCAACTGCATCATCTCTCGAAACCATACTCTAACTGAGTAATCAGACATGATGCTCACTCTACAAAGTGATACAAGAACCATTCTTCTAATCTAGAAGAGTAAATGTTCTGAACCATTTTCCGTCTGGGAAATCTCTGTCCTTTGATTATCCATCTAACTCATGATCATTTCCAATACTGCTAATAGTCTTCAAGGCAATTGAAACAAAATAGAACACAATTGTGTCTATCCATAGTAGTACATAACTACAATCAAGTGGTACACTACCACACCAAGTAGCACACAAGTACTTCATCAACAACGTATAGTCACGAACAGTGGAACACATACACCACAGTAGATTACATCTACTGTCATACTGTCTTCATAACAATCATCTGATATCAACCTGCATAGAAACAATGTTATGATATATACTGAATCATCTGGGCCAATCTTTCACTCACATATGTGAGATCTGAAAGAATATCTGCTCTCAGAGTAGAACAGTGAGATATCTGGACTATTCTTCTCAAGCAAGGAAGAATAACTGTCTTGTCTTCTGAACCTAGACCATTCCCCACCCTGGGCCATTCTTCCTACACTAATCAAAGTCCACCCTGGAGAGAATGTATAAACCCTAAGGAATGCCTGTCCCTGATTGCTGAGCTTGGACCATTCCCCACCTTGGGCCATTCCTCCTACACTAATCAAAGTGCACCCTGGAGAGAATGTATAAACCCTAAGGAATGACTGTCCGGACCATTTCCCTTGTTAACCACAAGAGGAAAAGACTGTCCTGTACCAACCTCCAAAACAAACCATTCCTCATGTTAACCACAATGAGAAATCGCTGTTCGGTGAGGCAGGCCAGTCTTCTTGAGCAACCCTCAAGAAGAGAGTCTTCCCTAGACCACTCCCCATGTTAACCACAATGGGAAGTCGTTGTCTATGATACATCAGAAATCTGGACCATTTCCCATGTTAACCAAAATGAGAAATCACTGCCCGTCATAAATCTCAATCCACTTTCCGAACTGGAAAGGAAATTGCTTATCCTGGACCATTTTTCGAACTGAAAAATGACTCTCCATAAATCAATACATATCAGTGCTCCCTCCGAACCTGGGAGTCATCTCTTTCTTTTTCAATAAGGAAGTCGTCTCCACGAGCTCCAGCTTGAGTACGCAAACTCTTTTATCTTGGACAAAAGATTTACCAAGATGTTTGTTTATCTGCTCATCTGTGGAGATATGTATTGGAGAACCTCTTTCTCCTTTCTGAACTTCATCACGGATAATGTAATGCTTGATTTCAAATGTACTTCGTTCTGGAGCACTGGTCTTCTTTGAAGGCTTTATGTAGCTCTGATCAATAAAATATATCATTGTTGGAAAACTGGAACATATACATGTGGCACTTCTTTTGTCATCATGAGATTTGATCTTCTGAGTAATCATCTTGATACAATATCTTGTTATAGGAAATCTTCACCATGCTTTTGCTGTGCACTGGAGATTCTCCACCAAGTTATTTTCTTCCATCTGCATACAAGGGTCTCTTTCTGGTATGCCTCAAAATCTTGAGATTGCTTTTCATATGCTCTTTGCTCAATTGCTCTGGAGAACATTCTTTGCATTTATTTGATGTAGAACTCCAACTCATGAATGTTGCGGATGATATAATGACTCATGTAGAGGTATGTCTGGTTTACTGGAACAAGTAATTGTCATAGTCTTCTCCCTCCATCTGGGAGAACCTCTAGCTTTGGATCTTGCAATGCTTGCATATATACACTATTCTTCATCACAACTTTCAGTTCTGCTTGATTGCTTTCATATCAGGTTGGTGAACTTGTGATTCTCGATACAATGACTGGTTGTTCATGCTTCTCTTCTTTCTTGGAATCTTCATATTCTTCTTCATGTTTTTCTTTAGTTCTTGGGTCCATGGAGTTTCTTGTAGATTCCATGCCCTAAAGATTCCACTTTTTCCTTTCATCATAGGATCACAGATGTGAATGGACAACCAGGGATATTTTAAGACTTCTCTTCGAAGAAGACTTCTTGAACACGTACAACTTTTCATGTTTGCTACCATGGATATATACTTCATCATCTTCAATGGATCGTAGGATTAGCTCCCTCCTAATCCTTGCTTCATGTATGAATGCATGCTCTTCTTTATGGTGATATATAATTGACTCCCTCCATCTAGGAGAGTTCACGTTTCCGTCTGCATCATTATTGTCTTCTGCAAAGTGTCATAAGTCTTTTTCCAGTTTTCTCTTGATTGCTGAGTTCTTTCTTCTAGGTTTCTTCAAGATTGATTCTGATTTCGGCTTATCTTGTAATAGCTTCCACAAGATTTGTTTGATATATTTCATCCTTTCTTGTATAATGATAGCAATCCTTATCTTGTTTCTCTTCCATAGATGAAGTTCTTCTTGGAACATATTATCTTCTAAGAGATAGATATACAAGATATGTATAGAGACTATGCAAACAAGATATGTTGAAGAACTAAGAAGAGTATTGTTACCTTCAGAAGAAGAAGTCTCTTTCATCCTACTTAGTCTTCTTTGTAGGTTCCTTTTCTTCGGCAACTGATGCTTCGTGTTTCTCCTTCCTTTTCTTTAGCTCGGGACAATGATTCTTGTAGTGGCCATACTTTCGACAGTTGAAGCATTGTACTTCTGAAATGTCTTTCTCTTGATTTGGCTTCCTCCTTGAACAAAACTTCCTTTTGTTCCTGAAATTCTTGAATCTTGCTGTGAAGGCCTGATCATCGTACTTCTTTTGGGGTTTCTCTTGTGCACTGATCCTGGATTCTTCTTGAGCACAACAAGTCCAAAGTTATTCAAATGTAGGATACTCCTTTCTTGTGTTCATGCTTGCAGCAAATGCATCCCATGTCTTGGGAAGACCATTGAGTACTATGTTTACCAATTCCTTCTCTGAAATGATCTCTTCAATAGCTTGTAGTTGATCTCTTAGCTGGGAGATCCTCACAAGGTATGATGTTATGCTGTCCTCATCATTCATCTTCATGTCACGGAGCTCATTCTTCAGACTCATAACTTGTCCAGTGTTTCTGATCGAGAAGAGATTTGTTAGGGCATCGTACATCTTCTTCGATGAGTCAGGATGGGAGATGTAGGGTATCAAGTGGTCTTTTATAGATTCCACTATGATACTCATGGCATTGATGTCACCGTCTTTGAACTTCTCCATAACTGCAATGTTCTGTGGTTCCTTCTCTTTTCCTTTTTCAAACTCTGGTTCCACGGTCTTTCCTTTTGCGATATCCAACACTTTATTCTTGGCAAGGATGAGGTCAATCCTTGTCTTCCACGCTCTGAAGTTAGAGGCTCCGTCTAACTTGTTCTCTGATTTCATAGAATAAGTCATGGCTGCTTTGACTTGGTCAACCCTAGATTTGACAAACAACTCAAACTTCACGTCTTGTCTTTCTGAGAGTACCAGGAGATGCGCTAGGCTAGGGCGCACGGATCTATCTGGATATTAGGTCAATCCCTTCACTTAAGGTGCTTCAACGAGAGGATTAGGGGTTCTGCAACTGCACCTGCTAGTAACCCTAGTGACGGTGCTATGGTGATTGCTCCTGCTGGAAACCCTAGCGACAGTTCTTCAACGAGCTTAATATCCTTACGACTGTGTCCTTCCAACGGTGAGACTGAATGAAGGAGGTGTGGGCCCATAACCTGTTAGAATATAATGGATGTGCTCGTTTTACCATTGACAATATCTCTATTGTCAGCCAACCATAGGCCGAAGCCACCCTCCGAGCACCTTAATCTTGATAGAGAATCACTCTGGAAGCAAACCCTAGGCTAGATAGCCAAACAAAGGGTAGCACACCTTTCCCCAAGGATAGCGCACCAACAAGAGCTGATCAGATGTTCCAAACCCAAGCTAAGAGATAGTCCAAGCCAAACGTGATCTGCTAGCTGCAGCAGCTGCAATGGCAGCTCTCCTCAAACCTGTGCACAAGACTAGGCACTGCAATGCGCACAAGTTGTTGCTCTGCAATTCTGAGACTGTCTGCCAGAATGAGAACTAGCCTCCTTTATTTATACTAATTCTGGCTAACTGCCTGGGCCGACTTCTCATTTTGGGTATCTGTCTGTTCAATATATATTATTATTTCTGGCCAACTTCTTCTCTTGGAGGCTAATAACCTAATATAAATTATCTTCTTGAGCCGACAAGTCTTCTAGGGTTATTAGCCAACTCATTAGGGTTTCTTCTTGCTTCCCGTAGTATTCTATCCTCGTCAGGTTTACACGTGGAGGTAAATACCTTCCGCAGTTACCATGATATCAACAATTTTTTCCATCTGTGAGCCTTATAGTTGTCTTGAGGAGGAGAGGTGTGATGCATTGATGGAGGATGATGTTAAGGTTGATTTCAAGATTGCAACAGGGACAAATTTGCATATGACAGGCTTGTTGGAGTTGTAGAGGGAATCTACAGGTGTTGGTGAAATCACTTTCCTTGTAAAGAGGGAGTGTTAGCTTTTAGGGTTACTCTGAAAGTGTTTACACCATGTTTGGGGGTGCTTAATGAGACTTAGTGTATGTGGTGTATGATTAGCCTTTGGATGGTCTATGTATGATATGTGTTTACACCATGTGCATTTTTGTACAAAAATATGTATGGCACAACCTTGAAACACGTTTCACATGTGGGAAAGTTGAAAAACATTTCATACGGCTGAAAAACACGTTTTCGGGCTGTACCATTGACCATACGACACATTTTCCAAGATTAAATGTGGCAATTTTGAATGGGTTTGACTGTTGGGGTCGACCAATTTGGAATTAAACCCCGATTATAGGTTAATTAATCACTAATTTAAGATTAAAGTTTGAGTGGTTTTGACCAAAAACGCCAGAGCATGGCATGTAATGGTAATGGTAAATTCTTAAAGTAAAAGGATAGAAAATGAAAGATAAAAGAAATGTTAGGAGATGAAAGATAAAAGAAATGCTAGAAAATGAAAGATAAAAGAAATGTCAACTTTCACTTAAAATTTTAACATTACCATTAATTGTTTCAAGATGTTTGAGAGTGGTTCCAACCCCTTTGAACTTCATATGGAGAAAGTAGAATTACATATCCCATTAAAAAATTCAACAGACTTAACATTTTTCAGAATTTGAGGATTGGCAACATTGTAGCTTTTTTCGTGCCTGGGGGGGGCGCATACCATTTGTGTTTCTGTATGGAAACATGTGTGGTACGACTTTGAAGCACGTTTCTAGCTATACAAATGCATCTCACATGTGGGAAACACATTTCGTACGGCTGAAAACACATTTTTGGGTCGTACCATTGACCATACGACACATTTGCAAGAGTAAATGTGGCAATTTTGAATGGGTTTGACAGTTGGGACCCACCAATTTGGCATTAAACCCCAATTAGAGGTTAATTGATCACTAATTTGAGATTAAATTTTGACTGGGTTTGACCAAAAACGCTGAAGCCTGGCAAGTAATGGTAATGTTAAATTCTTATAATAAAATTTGATATTTTCTTTATCTTTCGTTTTCTTTGCTTTTGCCTAAATTTTTAACATTACCATTAATTGCTTCAGGATGTTTGAGAGTGGTTCCAACCTTATCGAAGTTCATATGGAGAAAGGAGAATTTCATATCCCATTCAAAATTCAGTAGTCTTAACAGTTTTCAGGATTAAGGATTGGTAGGATTGTAGCATTTTCATTGGAATCTATCATGTATGAGGGTTTGAGATTGGCATTTAATCAAGAGAACCAAGCCCTTTATGTACCCCGATGTTGGTGGTGTTGATTGTTGGACTCCTTTGTCATGGCTTTTGCAAAAATGTACCCTTCACTAAAACCAAAATCATTGATCAGGCATGATATGTTTTTTCTACCATATTTTAAGGCTTGGATTAGGTAGTTTCATGAAAATTGGATGGTGTTGACTGATGTCCTTATAGGATCAAGGTAGAGGCAAAGGCTAGATGAGGCAACAAAGGGTGATACTAATGATGAGGATCCCAATATAAACGATTATGGAACACTGCTCCACACCCCGGATATCTTGTATATATGATTCATTGTACTAATCGGAGATCATACAATATCGATATCCATGTTACCCCTTTGTAAAGATTAACTTAAAGAAGAAAAGAAATGATTTTTGTCGAATGAGGGATTCCTCAATTATTTCATTCTCATCAGAGTTTTTGATGCCACAAGTTAATAAAGTGGTTATTCCATTAAGAAGGTTTTTCAATTTGGAGCAGCCAACTGAATCAATAAATGATATTTGCTCTTAAGAGATCTTGGGTAATTCTCTTGCTTATTTATTCAGAATGCTTTCTTTCAAAGCTCCAATATAATGTGCTATTTATAAATTAGCACTTTATATATATATATATATATATATATATATATATATATATATATATAATGTAATATTGTGTTTCCCCATATCATTTCCGTTTCAGAAACTCATACCCATTTCTCTGTATCATGGAACTTAGGTTTGCACTTTTTGCAATCCTATTGGCTAATTTGGGAACTAGTAGACATTTTATTTAAATTAAGTTAAATTAAAAAATAAAGATTCTGAAGAAAGTGCCATTTGAATGTTCAATAGATACCTCATTGACTAATCTAGAAATGTATGTGGAAGGATTATAAATATGCAGACTCTTTGCTTTAAGGTAATCATGTCTTATACTATTTGTTGGCTGTGTATATTTGCGACATTGCATATAAATACAGGGTATAGTTTTGGTTTTGGTTTTACTTCTAATGTAACGTTGTTCTTCTGCAGAGTAATGCAATACTGGCAAAACGTCTGCTAAAGAAAGAGCTGGAACCTTCAACAGTTTTAAGCATGTCACCTGCAGAATTGAAGGTACATTTTTACAACTTTATTTAGTAGTTTCTCTTTATAATCAGGTTCCAAATTTGGAAAAATGCAGCTGATCAAAGTATTAAACTAAACAGACCTGCTCCCAGAAGTGAAGTTAGCCATATGACCAAACTTATAATTCCGAGCAGCATTTTTTTGGAATATTGTGATGATAATTGTTATTTTATTTTCATTGAGTGGCAAACATGATTTGCAGAC
>ML859880.1:43775-59402 GCA_009831015.1 Picea engelmannii
TAGTGAACCTTTGGTAAAGGTTCTTCGATTGGTTGATGGTGAGAAGCCCGCAATGGGCTACTTGTATGAGGCCATGGATAGGGCCAAGGAAGCTATCTACCGGTACTATGAGAACAAGGGGAAGGAAGGACTCACCAAGAGAGATCAGATATGGGGTGTGATTGATGACCGATGGAAACACTCTCCATCGTCCCATTCATGCAGCAGGGCTTTACCTCAACCCTGCATTCGCTTATGCTTGTGGATTTAATTTTGATGGTGAGGTCATTGATGGTTTCCTCCAATGTGTTCAGAGGATGGTGCTGACTCCAGCTGAACGCTCAGAGATTTCTGGACAGAATGAGATATATAGGATGGCATCCGGGATGTTGGGCTATGATATGGCTGTCCAAGATAGGACCACAAGGATGCCAGGTAAGCTTCAATTTCAAATTTTGTTTATTCCTTTCTATATATTTTATATGACATTTATTACTTGATGGAAATCCAAAATATAATTCATTTTCTTCCTTTCATTTTATTCATTGTAGATGTTTGGTGGAAACACTATGGTGGAAAGCTCCCAGAGCTGCAGAAACTTGCCGTTCGAGTGCTTAGTCAAACTTGCAATTCTTCAGGGTGTGAGCGCAATTGGAGTGTCTTTGAAAAGATACACTCCAAGAAGCACAGCAGGTTAGAAATGTTAAAAAATGCAACAATCTGGACCTTCGCCGACACTTTCCCCGACACGACATATACATCATTGCATATAAGTGTTGAAAATTACAAACCATGAAGAGAATGATAGTTGAAAATCAAATCTGCAATAAGAAAATTTTAGACAGTTGAACATTTCTTATATATAAATAAGAGATGATGTTCAAGTACATACTCTCAGCTGATCACTGGTTATGAATGCAGCTATGTGAGACATTCTCCAGCTTACAGACTTGTGAGATGTGGATCATTGCAGCTATGTGAGTTTTTCTCTCAGCTTACAAACTTGAGAGAAAGCCCCTAAGAAGGGTACGTGGTTCTTGCTTGAGACAGAGCTAGGAACGTAGAGATGACCTCCTCCATTCAGAGAGTTGAGAAGAACTCCAGATGATTGTCTAATAGGGCATAAAAGGCCTACCTAAACTCACTCTGCAAGAGGCAGAGAAACATACAAGCCTCTCAAGGCACATCCCGAGAAAGCGAAAGAGATTTTTCGAGCTATCCTTCAGTCATGAGCCACTTCATTGATGTTGAGCCTCTTTGTCTTAGAGAAGCAACAAAAGAACAAGTATGGCAAGATGCCATAACAGAAGAATACCGATATATCTTAAAGAAATGATGTATAAGATATTATTCAGGGACCATAAGGGAAGTCTGTGGTAACTTCCAAGTGGATCTATAAGATCAAGCATGCAACTGATGGAAGTGTCAAGAAATACAAAACAAAATCTATAGCCAGAGGTTTCTCACAAACAGAGGGAGTTATCTATGATAAGACACTTGATCCAGTAAATCCGATACACTTCCATCCGTACTATCATCCATGAGTTGGAAACTATATCAGATAGATAGATTCTTGATGACTTTGGATTTCAGCAAGAGTGTTGCTGATCCAAACCTATATCATTACAATGTTGGTGACGAGAGCTTGATCCTGATGACTTATTCAGAAAGCGTTGTTGTTGGATACATGTGTTGACTGCATGAAGAAATCACCAAGCTCCATAGGTCTCAACACTCCATGGAAAAATGTCATGCGAGCATCCATACAAGTTATAACAGCCAAGAGCAAGCCACCTCCAATGTGCAAGCATATTGTGGAACACCAAGGGTCAACCATACACCATGCACCCCACTTCTCATGAAGCATCCCCAAACATCGTGTAAACACTTTCGGAGTATCCTTGAAAGCTAACATAACCTCTTTATGAGGAAGGTGTTTTCATGAACACGTCTTCTTTCTTAGCATCTCAAACTTCCCTTGCCCAAGGAAGACTTCTCTTGGGCCTTGCCAAACCTCCAACCTTGGAAAATAATACAGTAGACTAATATCCTTCATGTCATTCATTTGACACTTTACCTTGCACCACACAATGAGCTACCTATAATGACCAAATCATTCACATATAGAACCAATATAACCAAATTAGTTTAATCATACAAGTAATAAAGATTTGGATCAACAACTGTCTTGGTTAAACCCAAGTTCAATAGGAACTCATCAATCCTTGAGTAGCAAGGTTGTTGTGCTTGCTTAAGCCCATAAAGAGCTTTCTTCAACTTGCAAACTTGAGTATCATGTTCATGTATCTCAAATCCTCATGACTGATTTATGTAAACTTCTTCAGTCACACTATTCAAGAAAACAGTCTTTACATGCATCTGCGGAAATTTCATGAATAGGGGCAATGAATGCAACTTCAGAATTTTCAGCTCACATTGGAGGTTTTCCGGATCCAAACCCTATGAATATTCAGCCTTAGGGATGATCTGAAATATAAATTATAGCAACAATACTTCTATTCAATTCAACCCCAATCCAGTAAGCAATTCAAGAGTACGGATACCAAACATATGCCAGCAAGTTTCAGCCCTTAGGGTACACTTTCCAATCATAAAATCAGATTTGGAATCACTGCAATTAATGAAAATATACACCAGTAAATCCACTGTATTATCTTATATATTTATGTTAAATCACTTAACAGTTTCAACCTTCACTTATGTCAAATCAGCTTGTCAAACTAGTGCTGGAAATTACCAAACCAAGAAGATAATGAATGTTGAACATCAAATGTGCAATTGAGAGAATTTTGGACAGTGCAAACTTGATATATATACATATGTATAAAGATAAAGATGAAGTAGATGGACATACCATAGCCTCATTCCATGGTTAGTACCATCCTTGAGCCCTCCATCTTGGAACATTGGGTTCCTTGGTAAACCTCACCTTGTCGGATAAAGGGAGTCTACTGTTCTTGGGAGCCAATCGCTGACTAAACTAATGCGTTGGGAGCCAATCTCTGACTAAACTAATGCGTTGACCGTGTCCACTTTGGATTCCAGATCCACATTTTATGGACAGTTACAACTAACGCGATCCAATGGTTGTTTGGTTTGGTCCATGTCCAAACCTATTTATAAATGATCCCTCGGATCAGTCTATCACCACTGGATCATGAAGATCATTTGTGCTTCAGTGCAACAATGTCTTTAGACACCACCACTGCTTTTTCATCCTCGATTCTCCTCTACGGTTATTTTCTTGTCCCAACATGGTATCACAGTGATTGGGTTTCTAATCTCGGGTTCATAGAGAACGAGAATGAGAATGAGACTGTGGTTTGATATGGGTTGTTCAAAAACTAGAGGAATGTCCGACCAACTCTTTTCCAACGCAGAACTTGATTCCGTGAGGATTTTATTGCCCGTCGTAGGATTATTGAGCCACATAAAGCTTTGTTTTTGAAGATAGCGTCTGGGTTACTTGATTTTGTGCCCTAGTCCTATAACATAGGACTGTCGAATGTGTGGAGGAAGACTTACACCCATTGGACTCTCGCTTCGGTAAGTCGACTGGCTTGCATTGTGGATACGTCGACCAGCTATACGCATTGACTTAGTAGTCGATCTTCGTTTCGACTAGACGTCAACTCAACCTCCCTCAACTAGAAGTTGACCTTGTCAACTCAGCCTCCTTTGACCAAAAGTCGATCCCATCGACTCTACCTCACTCGAACGGACTCCCTTGACTAGCCATCGACCAAAATTGGCCCCTTTTTTTCAACTCGATCGCTTGGGAGAAGGTCAATTTGACCTATTGGAGGGTTTGATCGATTAGTGGATCAACTCGACCAAAATTTCATTTCGACTGATGCGCGTGTGTGGATTCCCTAACTCTCTTTGACTTTAGTGGATTATGTAGTCGAGCTGTTGTTTATTTTCGATTGAGAAGGGTTGTGTTGATTGGTGACCCGACCAAGCCAACGATCTGTCAACTGGTGGCTCGACTAGCTAGAATTTTCTCTTGTGGCTTCTTGGCATGTACAGTCAGATACAGATGGATGCCCTAGCTCTGTTATCATCTGTTGGTATGCATCCTGGGTTAGTTTGGATTTCACCTTGTGATCAACTTGCTTTTTTGGTCGATCCATTCTTTTTTGCACCATCGTTTGCAAAGTGTGGTGCCTTGTTTTTAGTTGATTCTTGAAGATGGGTATGTTCGATGAAGATGAAGCCTTGGCTCTTCAGAAATTGTCAGAGATTCATGAGGAAAATGCCATTTTGTTGGAAGATTCTCTTAATCGATTTCATACAGAAGTCACCGACTTGCAAATTGTTGTTGCACAATTGCATACTGAGAATAGATGATTGAAGACTATACCGGAGATAACTCATAACTAGAGAATGGGGCCACCCTCTTTTCAAATTGTTTTTTTGCTATTGTTTGATAAGAAATATAGGAAGTTTCTGCCCTAGAACGAACAATGGAGACTCTTTTCCAGGATCTTGTAAATGAATTTGTAAATCACTCAGATCTTGATGTTGATCTAGAGAAGGAAGTGAAAGTTCTTTCTCATACAAAAAATGTTGTCTTGAAGACAAACATTTGCAGATTGGAAGAATCCAATACCCAACTAGCAAGTGAAATTGCCCATTTACAAGCCTTTGTTGACGAACTTCATGAAGAAGCTGCTCCTCTTCAAGCAGATAACAACTGCTTGTTTGATGAATATCGTGCTTTGAAAGAAGATTATGATGCCTTATTGTTGCAGCTAATTGAGAAGGATGTGATTATTTAGGGCTTGTAGGACTACAAACAAAACCTTGAAGATGAAGTTTGCCAACTACAAAATGCTGAGAAGAAGACTGCTGTTGTTGAGCTACAAGGCTCACCTATTACTTCTTCCACCTTTGATTAAATTGATTGTAGTCCAGCTACTTGTAAGAAGGTTGATGATTGTGTTTTATCACATACTTTATTAGTCACTAATGATGATGTTTCTCTAGCTTTGAAAATCTCTCTACTGGTATTGGATCTCAACTGCTGAGCAAAATGGGATATATCGAAGGAGGACTCGAGAAGAATGGATAGGGCATTGTTGTCCCTATTGTCCCTGAGATGCATACATCTAAAGTAGGTCTTGGATATAATGTTGTTGCTGCCCCATTGCCCACACCTGGCCTTGCTGCAGCCATGGAAGTTTTATTTGTTGTAGGTGGAGTTCAGACTGGTTTACCAGAAGAGCAACCTACTGATGATCGTATTGAAAAGTTGATTGTTCCTAACATGCTAGAATTTGAGAATTATGTTATCGATGACATTATTGCTGATATGCCAGGTTGTTCTACTCTTGAGAGTAAACCAGACCTTGAGCCTGCATCCTCTGATCAACCAAAACAAAATTTTATGACATGTCATCACCCTTAGAAAAATTTACCTAGGAATTGGTAGTCTTGGAAAAATGACAATTATGCGCTTAGATCTTTGCAGAAGAGATAAGAAAGATAGAACCATGGACCGGTGTCGACTACCAAGATAGCTTGTTGTTAGAATGATGAATGGTCGTGGAATCATCTGAATAGATGCTTGAGGACTTCATACAGAAGTGTATCGTCGATTGTATGGATGTACAATGTTCCTCTCTCTTTCCATTGATTCATTTAGCGTGGTCGACGGAGGTTTGTCCAGAGATGACAATTGATTGGAGTTTCGACTAAGTGTTCATCGATTGGAGTTTCTACCGAGTGTTCGTCGACATGAGTTTCAACTGCGTGTTTGTCGACTGAGTTTCGACTGGGTTTCTCGTTGACTGGAGTTTCGACTGAACCATTGCTACTACTTATGGATCCTCAGTTGTGTTTACAAGGGGGACTGTTTGAAGTTGTTGATATGTTAAATCAATTGATGGCCTCTTATTGTCTTGTTAAATTGACTTGGACTTGCTGAGACTGACCGAACAATGTTCGAATGTGTTCTTGGGAGAAGTATCATTGCTTATCGTACCTACCTGATATAGAGATTATTTGGATTGACAGAGACCGATTATCTTGGTGCATTTCTTGTATAGTCCACTGATCAACTGGCCTATGCTATCTTGTTGTCTAGTTGACTGGGACTATGTTTTGGAAAACAATTTTTGCATTGGATGACTACCTTAAGAGTATTTCATTACTTGTGTTTGATCAACGTTAAAGGTGACAATGTTCAAACTTCTTCAGGAGTGTTGTTGTATCGAATTTGATCAGCTTTTGCATTCAAAACAAATTAAGGGGGGAAAGTTGTGTGTTATGTAATTTGTTTTTCTCCAAGTTGCGTTTACGGGGGGTGTTGGAACATTGGGTTCCTTGGTAAACCTCTCCTTGTCAGATCAAGGGAGTCGACTTCTTGGGAGTCGACCGCCAACTAAACTAATGCATTGACAATGTCCACTTTGGATTCCGGATCCACATTTTATGGATAGTTACAACCAACACGATCCTAATAATTTGAAGGCAAGGGCTCACGTCATTCTTTCTTTTCATAGGACTTCTGAAAACTAGAAGGCTATTTTAGCTTTGTCCCAATGGCACTCAACCGAGCTCTCAACTATGTGATCTTGTAGCTCACCACATGGTTTTCTTGCTCATGCGGATCACTAAAAGCTTGTTTCGCAAGAGCATAAGTCGAGAAATACAAGAACTTTGAATTGAACCAATCAATGCTACAAACATGCCCTTACTGGTTGTCTTGTCTTGTTTTTGATGTTGTGAGCAATGAAGTGCTTCTTCATAGAATCAAGAATGATTCTCTTTGCCTTGGATTCCTTGTTAATAGTGGCCAAGAAACTTCGGATTGGTAGGTGTTGCAATCTCTTTCTCAACATGCTTCCAAATCTCAGCTTTCTCCACAAGCATTTGTAGCCTAAGCTTCAAAGGGATGAAATTGGATCCTCCATCCAACCTATCACACTCTCTAAGTCCAATAGTAGACATCTCTATAAGATCTGAATTCACTTTAAAATAAAGGTTAGCGATAATGAAGTAGCACAAGCCTTTATAGGGCTCAAATGCTTCTCCCATGCGTCCTAGATTTTCACATCCAAACAGCCTGTACAAGGTCAATATACCATTCCCAGGTACAATGCAATTGAAATACCAACACCCTCTTCACCAAAAGAGTGATTTCAACAATAAAGCTCTAGTACCATGTAGAAATTTCATGAATTGAGGTTTCCTTTGCAAATTCAGAAATTTTACCTTTTTAGAGGTTCCACAGATCTAATCCCTGTGAGGTATCAACGTTAGGGATGAATTGAAATATAAGTTATAGCAACAAACATCAAACTATATTTTGTTCGACAACACATGTATCCCAACAGAGGACGAACACCTTCAGTAACCACTCACACAACCAGATCAAAGATCAACACACCAATGTTTTCACTTGGTAAAACCCATATGAGGAAACATCCATGGCCCCAACCAACGTGGCCACTTGGAGCCTTATATTAATGCAAAAGAAAAATATTACAGGGAGATTTACAAGAGAGTTTCTCACAACTGATCATCGTGAAATGACCCTCCATGCTCTTTAAATAGAGATCATGGACCAATCCGATGTTAAGCCACAGATCAATGTTGCCATTAAGAACGAGGAGAATATGATCTGCTAGATCACTCTGAAATATCCCTGATCCGATGGATCTAGATAGACTGTGCTGAAACTGCTGTTTCGACTCACAGATCTTATACTCTGGGGGTTTCTGGATGCGTTTTGGTTACTTGTTTAACATGCTTGGTGATTTTCGCATGTGTGTGTCATATAATTAAGTGTTTGAGCAGAATATATGATGCATACGAAATAAGGAACCAACACAACTCAATAGCATGTATTATGAATAATAGCCGAAAATACAATGTGCATGTAAGAAATATAGGAAATAGTCATCAACTAGATCTCATAAGAGTTGATCGTCGCTGGAATACAATGCAAAACAACAAGAAATACCCGTATACAGAAGATCGGGAAGAATCAACAACATGCATGCACAGATCGACTGGATGCAATCTTGGATACTCGCGACAATTGCTGCATCTGTCTGGAAAGTTATCCCTGTTGGAAATACTCATCTGATTTGCTTGGAAACTGTCCCAAAAGATGCGTCCTTCCCTCATAGCTCCTCCTAGTAACTGTCAGACTGAAGATCGATCCACCATTGATCAAACTGGACCCCGAATGGGACCCCCTGAGGGTGTGTGTCCCCTGGACAATTGATGCACCCCAATGATTCCACTGTCGGAATCTGGCGGTGTATGGCTCAAATTGAGCGCCTTGCTATGCTCTGTACTGGGTCGAAAGGGTTTCTTCGGTTCTGGACCAATGAACTCTCGGATCCTTGAATGTGCTTCTCTGGAAGCTACGCCCTAAATGATAAACTGGTGCACCCTAGTGGATTCCTTTGTCAGAATAAGACAAATGATAGCTCAAATGAAGCACCTTGTGTCCCTCTCAACTGCGTCGGAAGGATCTGGCTGGATCTCACCTGAGCTCGACCAACTACTCAAAACTGTCTCTCAAACCCCTGCGCCCTCACTAGCTGTAATGCGAACTGATTGAACTGGGTCTGAATACTCCTGATCTGGCACGGTGAAATACCTGGATGTTATCTCTGATAGGCCTCCCTCACTGGCTATAATGAAAACTGATTTAACCGGGTCTGAATACTCCTAATCTGGCATGGTGAAATACATAACCCAAAGAATCCCTTCAGCTTTGTGAGGTTCTTGGGTGTTGGCCAATCCAGAATGGCCCTGATCTTCTTCTGATGAACCTGTATTGATCTTCTTCTGATGAACCTGTACTCCTTGCTCACTGATGATATGCTCCAAGTACATTAGTTCTCTCATCCCGAACTCACACTTGGACTCCTTGGAATATAATGATTGTGCCTGCATAATGCCCAAGACCTCCTCCAAGTGTGCCAGATGCTCATCCCATGTCCTGTTGTGAATCAAAATGTCATTGAAGAATACCAAAAGGTACTTCCTCAACTGGCCCCTAAAGATGTGATTCATGCAACACTGAAAGGTGGCCGATGCATTGGTCAACCCAAACGACATGACCAAAAACTCGAAGTGTCCAAAATGGCATTTGAACGCTGTCTTCTTTATGTCCTGCTCCTTGATGTTGATTTGATGATATCCTGGCCGCAAGTCAATCTTGGTGAAGAAAACTGCCCCATGCAGCTTGTCCATCAACTCATCTATGCATGGAATGGGGTACCTGTTCTTGATCATTTTCTTATTGAGAGCTCTGTAGTCAATGCACATCTTCAATGTGCCATCTTTCTTCAGTATCAGAATGACTGAAGAAGCAAAAGGAATCGTGCTAGGCTTGATTTGCCCCATCGCAAGCAATTCTTTGATTGCTTTCTCAATCTCGTCCTTGAATCTTTTGGGGTGCCTATAGGGCGTGGTGATCATCGATGTAGCCCTGCCTCCAACTCAATAATATGCTCGAACCCCCTGTCTAGTGATCTCCTTGGTGGTATCGGCCCAAACACTGGTTCATACTGACTCAGAAGCTTTCTGATCTGTGGACGGTAATGCTCTCTTCCCTCTGAATCCTTTCGGGTGGTGATCAAACACTCTGCTGCATATGCTACATCACCGTGAGGAAAGATCCGTTCCATCCTTTTTGTTGATTCTGCCCTGGGTGCTCCTGTAGACATACCTCTTAGTACCACTCTCGATCCACTGGCGTCTTTGAAACTCATGGTCAACATCTGATAGTTGAACCCAATCTCTCCCAATGAATATAGCCATTGTACCCCCAAGACTGCATCTGTATCTGACATGTCAACTACATAAAAGGTATCTGTCAAGGTGTAGTTGCCTAGCTTGACCTCTAGGTCTGGGACCATGTCCAAGCATGTCATATTGTATCCATCTTCCACTGCCA
Organism: Picea engelmannii; assembly: GCA_009831015.1. NCBI lineage: Eukaryota > Viridiplantae > Streptophyta > Pinopsida > Pinales > Pinaceae > Picea > Picea engelmannii. The sequence goes on from ML859880.1 coordinate 53,698, forward strand.
CGGTGAACCCCTCAAACTCCTCGATGCATAACCCCGTCTGGGCTACTAAGGGCACATCTATGAAATTGTGGGTGGCCCTAGGGCCCACCATCAACTAGAGCTGTCATGCGTTGCCCCTATATAAGGCTTTTTAGCCTGAGAATGTTGTACTTGGGTACTCCAGAAAGGGTTGCTATGGTTCCCCCTTTCACCTCTCTACGAGGTTTTGTCTCCTCCTTTGGCTGTGCCTCTATCTGTGTATGAGGATTCTTCGGATGCCGCCCTGGCTTATGTGTAGTCTCATCCTCTGAATCATTGTCTGCTTGTGCCCCAAACTCCTCATCCTCCTCACTGCTTGATTCCACCTCAATGTAGTGGATCTGCCCCTTTCCCATGCATCTATGACTTGGGACCCAAGGGTCTCTGCAAGAGAAGCAAAGCTTCTTCTTCAACTCCCGTCTAGTGTCATCATCCAACTTGGGCTTACCCTTCCATTCCCTCTGAGGATTTTTCTGATCCTTGTTTCTCTGTGGTACAAAGGGTTGGGTAAAGGTTTTGGGTTTTAGCGCTGAGTCCTCCATGTCTCTAGTGCGCACAATGGCCTCCTGTAGGGTGTGAGGCTTGAAAGCCTTAACCCAGCTCCTCAATGGCTCTGTCAACGCCTCGGTGAACAACATGACCAATCTGTGCTCTGAAATATCTGATACGACCACTGCCTTCCGTTGGAACTTTGTGATGGAGGCCTCAACTGACCTTGTCTGTCTCAACTGTGTAAGATCCCTGAAATGGAGTTCTGGATATCTTCTATCAAACCTCTCCATCAACCTCTCGGTGAAATCCAAATATGAAGTAATGTGGCTATGACCCAAGGTCACCAACCCATGGTACCACCACTCGTGGGCCTCCCCATCCAAGTTGAAGGTGGCGAAGCTGATAGCTTCTGACTCTATCATCGGGTTGAGCTTAAAATATGTGTCATGCTTTTGTACACATGCTTGAGCTGAGCTTTCCCACTTTCTTAACGAAGTCCATGTTTTGAGTTTGCGCATTGCCCCTCTATGCCTCTCAGGGTCTGTTTCGAAACTGATCGAGCAATAGACTAGCAAACTCTTGTCTGCATAGAATGCTGGTCCCAGTGCTAAATAATCTCTCCCGTACTTCCCAAATGGGTCCTATGGCACTGCCTGCCCTTGTCCTGGCTGTTCCCCTGGAACAATGTATATAACGGTCGAGGAATCTTCCCAGATGATGTATAGGCACAGATGAGTGAAGGATGTCCACTCGCTCCACCCTGAGATCCATTGGACCCACTGGCCCCACCTCCTTGGTGTCCTCTTGAACCACTCGCTCCTCATGCGACATTGGCACCCATAGTGCTCACACTATGCTGGATCATTTGTGTCTTAATGGCCATCTATGCTATGGCGTTCATCATAACTCGCTGTCCTCTAGCTAGGTCATTCAATATGGCTTGCGTACTGTCAGAATGGGTCTCGGGGCCTTTCCCCTTGCCATCTGGTGTCTCGCGCCTATCACCCATAGTCCTTTCTATGTCTGCCTCTGTGTCGGATCTGATGTGATCCATGTCCTCTCACTTTGGCTCTGTATCTGACTGAGTGTGGAAGGGCGTGTCGTCCTTTCTGTTCCTGTCTCTTCTGTCTCTACTATGTCCTCTACGAGTACTGAATGTACTCGTCCCCAATATGTCCTCCGCCCTTTGGGTATTTTGCACTTGTTCCTAGAATCATGGGGTTATGAGAAGCACTTCTTCATAGGATGGACGGAAGAAGGATTTGATACCACTGAAATATTCCTGATCCGATGTATCTAGATAAACTCTGCTGAAACTGTTGTTTTGACTCATAGATCTGATAGTCTGGGGGTTTCTGGATGCGTTTTGGTTACTTGTTTAACATGCTTGGTGATTTTCGCATGTGTGTGTCATATAATTAAGTGATTGAGTAGAATATATGATGCATACGAAATAAGGAACCAACACAACTCAATAGCATGTATTATGAATAATAGCCGGAAATACAATGTGCATGTAAGAAATATAGGAAATAGTCATCAGCTAGATCTCATAAGAGTTGATCCTCGCTGGAATACAATGCAAAACAACAAGAAATACCCGTATACAGAAGATCGGGAAGACTCGACAACATGGATGCACAGATCGACTGGATGCAATCTCGAATACTCACAGCAACTGTTGCAATTGTCTGGAAAGTTCGCCCCGCTGACAATACTCATCTGATCTGCCTGGAAACTGTCCCAAAATATGCGTCCTGCCCTCAGAACTCCTCCTGGTAATTGTCAGACTAAAGATCGATCCACCACTGATAAAATTGGACCCCGAATGGGACCCCCTGAGGGTGTGTGCCCCCCTCCTGGACAACTGATGCGCCCCAATGATTCCACCGTCGGAATCTGACGATGTATGGCTCAAATTGAGCGCCTTGCTATGCTTTGTACTGGGTCGGAAGGGTTTCTCTGGTTCTGGACCAGTGAACTCTCTGGATCCTTGAATGTGCTTCTCTCGAAGCTATGCCCTAAATGATAAACTAGTGCACCCTAGTGGATTCCTCTATCAGAATCAGACAAATGATAGCTCAAATGAAGCACCCTGTGTCCCTCCCAACTGTGTTGGAAGGATCTAGCTGGATCTCACTTGAGCTCGACCAACTACTCAAAATTGTCTCTCAAACCCCTGTGCCCTCACTGGTTGTAATGCGAACTGATTGAACTGGGTCTGAATACTCTTGATCTGGCATGGTGAAATACCTGGATGTTATCTCCGATAGGCCGCCCTCACTGGCTGTAATGCGAACTGATTGAACTGGGTCTGAATACTCTTGATCTGACAGTGAAATACCTGGATGTTATCTCTGATAGGCTAGGGTGTGTTTTCCAACACCGAAACTGATTTGGGTGGTGGTTTCCTCTAGAAATCCACAAAACATCAAAGAGGTCGACTTCCTCCTCTGGAACCCGTTCTCAACTCAAAATCATAACATAATGAGGAATTGGGTTGAATTCCTCTTCTTATACCTTCCCCGATCTAATTCTTCGTTGACATCACTTAAGCTAGGCGCTTTTCCTCCTAAGTCGAATGATTAATTAATTAAGTCCCCCCTCAACACCTTTTTCTTCTATTTCTTTGTTGACTTTTGCTTAAGTGACTTTTCCTATGCTTTTTGGTTTAATTCATCGTTTGGCCATTTATTCACCCTTATTTCTTCCTATGTTCCTTGTTTGTGCCTGATTATAGTCTACGAGAACAGATAGACTACTAAGTCACTCCCTGCTGGCCTACTCTTAGGAACGAGACATCACACACTCTATGCCGGGAACATATTGTGACCATCGAATTACCTAACTACAAATGCATACTAAAGAAACAAACTAAGAAACACACTTTTACCTAATGACACATTAGACCAAGTTGATCTTAATTAACTCCTAAGTGTCTAAATATCCTAACATCCCCCCTTAAGAACAACTTGGGATAGGATTGAAGGATTTACAACGGTGACAATAGCAGAAGGAAGAAGGCATTAGAGCCTATCCCCCCTTTAATGACAACTTCCTGAACCCCTAACATAGATTGAAGTTTGGAAGACTTCGCTTCTATAAGAGAGTTTGTGAAAATGTCTACAACTTGATCTTTTGTATGGAAAATGAGCACTTCAATAATTCGATCATGAATGAGCTTTCAGATGAAGTGCATGTGTAGCTTGATGTGTTTTTCTGTGCTGATCTTGAAGTGGGTCTTTGGCAAGCTTGATGGCACTCTGATTGTTGCACCAAAGGGTTGTTAGATGCTATTGCTGGAATCCAAACCCTGAAAGGATATGTTGAAGGCTGTGATGTCCCTTTCCAAGTGATTACTCTAGATGGATGGTGTAGTAGCCTAGCTGATTCCTGTTGGCTATAGACAACAAAGAAAAGGGGGTCAAGGTGATTAATTGATGTCACTTGGTTATAAAATGTTATATTTCTAAAGTGACATTGGGTAATTAATTAAAAAAAATGTTTTAAGTGACTTGAGTTTATAAAGTCACTTTACTTTATTAAAAGGGTAAAAGGGTTTGAAAAGGGTCATTGAGGAAATAAAAAGAGAAGGAGGACACCCTCTCTCATTATGCAATTGTTATTTTCTACGAATTTGAGAGAGCTCTTGTGGCTTTGGCTCTTGGGACGAAAAGCCATAGAGGAAGATTGGGTTCGGTGGTGAGACTATCCACCCTAGCCGGTCGTGGAGGAGCGATTATATTCAGATCTGCCCATTGTGCTTCATTGTGACAGTTTATTATCTTGGCGGCGAAATTTTCTTATCTGTGGTTGAGTTTGTTGTGGGAGGGCCGAGTTTCTTAAGGCTGGGTCGTTTTTCTTTAGAGAGGTCGAGTTCTTATCTTGCTGGGTGAGTTTATTAGCAGATGGGACCAATTTTGAGTGTGCTGGGCGAATACATTAGCAGAGGGGGCCGAGTTAAGTGTGCTTGGCAAATATATTAGCAGAGGGAGGGCCGATTTTCATTGGCTGGGCGAGTTACCTCATATCTGGGCCGAGTTTTCCTATATCAGAGTTCGAGTGGGCTGAGTTAGGGCCTATTTTGTTTGTGTGGGAGGCGGCATCCTCTGTGGTTGCTGTTATTATTGTTGAGGGCGAGTTATTGCTGCACAAAAGGGTAAATATAGACAGCTATTCATTTACAGCCTGTTCCTTAAATTCTAAAGCTGCTATATATGCTGGATGGGCCAATTTCCTCCATCTACAGTACTGTTATCATCAGCTGGGAGTCGCTGCACCATATTGACACCTACAGGACTATTTATCTCAGGATTTGCAGAGGCAGCATACAAAGATATAGATCAGGTTTTTCCATTATCTAATTATTGCACTGCTTGCTGGAGTTTTCCAATGCATTTTTCTGTCATAATTATTTAATGCAATAAATATTTTGGAGTTCCCTTATTGGTGTTTTTATTACAAATTACAGCAGAGTTTAGAATTATATATATATGCTGTGGATAGCATGTTTGTATGCAAACTGTTCGACAATATCCCTAGCCCAAAATATCTACTAAACCATCAGCAGTAAGCAAAAATTTATAACAGCAGTTAGGTGGAACATTACAAAGGCCCAAGGCTTCTTGACTTGCATTAACCGCTGCTCAACACTCTGCTTCTGCTGAAGAAAGAGCAATAGCCTGTTGTTCTTACCATTCCCAAGTACAATGCAACTGAAATACCAACACCCTCTTCACCAAAAGAGTGATTTCAGCAATAAAGCTTTGATACCATGTAGAAATTTCATGAATTGAGGTTTCCTTTCATTTCATATTAACCCCAATACACTAGGCAATCCAAAAGAGAGATACCAAATATATGCCAATAAGTTTCATCCCATTAGCGCAATCTTTTCATGCGTAATTGGATCCGAAATCACTACAATCAATGCAGATTTACAGCAGTAAATCTGTTGTATTATCTTCAGTATAAATGTTACATTTGTTCACAATTTCAGCCTTAATGTATGTCAAATCAGTAGGACATATATAAGTGTTTGAAATTACCAAACCATGAAAACAATGATAGCTGAAAATCAGATCTGCAATAAGACAATTTTGGAGAGTTGAAAACTTCATATATATAGATAAGAGATAAAGTTTAAGTACAAACTTCTCCTCTTATCACAAGCTAGTACAACCTCCCAATCTCTT
>WSFP011407689.1:0-25199 GCA_009831015.1 Picea engelmannii
TAGAAATAAAACATCCATGATATAATAAATTTCTTAGATCATACAATACACACAACTTAGTGTCCAAATTCTGGCAGAAATTAGAGGAATTAGAGATAAGAACATTCATTGATTTACACACTATTGCAACAATTTTGGTGTGTGAAGAAATTTCAAGCGATGCCACAACTATATATATTAGGTATTACTCAACAACAATCATTTTAATACAAGACTCATAAATAGAGATATTGATTATTCAATAAAATACACTAAATTGTTTCAATGCATTACAATTTAACTCCAGAAGGGTATTGAATGAACAAGTAATTATTATATGTATTTTTTGAAAACAAAAACAACCTTTCAACACGATTTACAAGTTACTTGGAATTTAAAATAATTGTTTGTTAATCATGGAGGAGATTCAATGGCCCAATTGAATATTTAATTTAATCTATTGCACCATAACAAATTATATGTATACAACAAGGGTATATTTCCCATGTTCAGGAAACTCTTTGTCCATATCCAATAAATATGCATGTTCAATAATTCAAATTAACAATACATATCAATTATAAACACTGTGACCAAAGGATTTGAGTTGCACCCAACCATAACATTTTCAAACTTGCTTCTTTCGCCTGCTAATCACAAAGAATTCACCGGTACCTCCCAACCAATGCTAGGGGTACTCTACTCCCTCCGTAGTCCCCCGAGTCGCAAACGAGCCACGCCCAAGAAACCAAAAACAATAGATCCAATATTTCCTCACAAGCAAGAGATTCCACTCTTTCTAAAGCTTGAAATCCCAACTCCCACAAGAAAAACATTGTCCAACCAAATTTTAACAACATAAAAATACCACAAAACAGTGAGATCCATTTCCTTTCTACACCATTTGTTTAATAGAAATTTCCCCCCTGACACATGTCCTCATGCACAAATAATTAAATTTTTAAATTAATTAAATTATGATTATTCACCCACACACTTGTCACTCTCTCCCTAAGTTTCACAAGTAATTACCATTTTTATTTTATTTAAAAAAACAATTTCCCTCACATTCCCCAATGTGTTCCTATTTTCTCTCTTAGTTGTCCCTTAGTTCCCCAAATTCTCATTTAATGAATGTCTCCTAACTAGATCTTAGTTAGACTTGGATTAGGAGTTTTCTTCTAGTTAGACTTAGTGGTAGTTTGACTTAAGATACTATTCTATGTATATACCTATTATCTCAAGTTATTATTTTTTTCTATTTTATAAATATTTTTTTTATTAAATTCATGCAGAGATGTGTATTTTATACACCCTTTAAATTTTTATTCTCCAATTTTTTTTTTATAGTTTGAATTTATCTCAAATATTTTAACTTGTGTCATAGTTCACTTAGTTATTTATTTAAATTTTAGACTTAGATTTAGTCTTAGAATTTTGTTAGGATTTTTAATTTATTGGCTAATTAATTATTTTATTCTAACAAGGTATAACCATTTAAATGTTTTCTAGGCCACCTAGATTTATTGAATCAATTTTTAATTATGTGACGTGCCCTTTAAGACACACCTTAGTGCTTCAAGGGTGCCACTCTCCTTTGACTAGTTTTGGAATTTATCTGACCCTTGGAGTCAGCACTCCATTCAGTCGACCTTGTGAGAGAGTAATGGATTTTAAGGAATAAGGACTCTGCCTTATTGCGCACCCCTAAGAATTGTTCACGAGTGACTATCTCAGTCCTCCCTCACGACATCGTGGACCTCTCAAACTAGGTAATTTTTAACCTACAACTCAGACCATAATGAGAATACTAGTAGGCTATGAAAGAGACGTTGCCACAACTCTCCCTCAAATGTTTGGTTTCTGTGCATGGCCCCTTTACTCCTTATTTGAGTCGAATTATCAAGCATCGTTGAGCCTACATACACTGACAAAAATAGTGTCAAAATACATATATATAAATCAATCATATGTCACATGTGCATAAAATTAAAATACTCAATCAAAATACAATCCACTCCTTGACTCAATCCAAAGTCCAAGTAAGCCCATTGATGCCATCAACATCCATAACATGTCATGTGTCATGAACACTCAAGAGAACTCGTCAATAATATATTCCAATACATATACATCTAAAATAAACAATGAATTATAATACATCATCAACATCATATATAACTCATAATCGAAACAAAATCATATTTTACTATAGACGGATCACTTGCACGCAAGTGTCCTCAAAGAATAAGTCAATACAAGTGTGCTTAGTAGAATGAGATGTTACATACACCCCCTCTTGTTTTAAAATTCATCCCAAAGTTTGTACAGTATATAAATGCAAGTAAATAAATGTATCTGACATAGACCCATATATCTAATCTATCAAAGAAGTAAGTAAATTGTTGACACATCTCATATGTGTCCTCCCAGGTAGACGAGTGTGGACTATAGTTGTCCCAGTGGACCTTGACTTGATTGACTATTCAATGTCATAGATATCGAGTGAAATGGTGCATAATGCAGATTGGATTTGCCATGAGAACGCCCTCATCCGACAGCTGCAAAGAATTCATGTCAATAACATTCAATGGATCACTAATATAATGTCGTAAAACATATACATGAAATACATCGTGCATTTGCCTCAACGAATCAGGAAAGGCTAGTCGATAAGCCACATGACCTTTCTTTTCCACTACCTTTAAAGGTCCCAAAAATATAGGAGAGATTTTATCACCCTTTCCAAACTTGATTGAACTCTTATGTGGTTTAATCCACAAGAAAACTCTATTGTCAACCTCATAACTATGATCAAGGCGATGCACATCAACATAACTCTTGTGTTGATTTTGCGCTTCTTTAATCCTTTGTCTTATCGATTGAATTTGTTCTTCCATATATTAGATCACTTTCATTCTCACCATGAGCCTATCCTCAAGTCGATCCCAACTCAACGGTGTCTGACACGGTCACCCGTAAAGAAACTCAAACGATGTCATATTAATCGTACTCTGGTAACTGTTGTTGTATGCGAGCTCTACCAAGGGAAATAATCCTTCCCAGTGTTTCTGTTGATCCATTACATACATACGCAACATATCCTCCAAAATATGGTTCATTCTCTTTATTTTTCTTTCTATCTCTGGGTGAGATAATGTACTAAAATTTGGTTGTGTTCCCAATGCTTCTTGGAAACTGGTCCAAAATCATCCTGTAAACACTAACCCTGGATCAGATATGATCTTTCTTGGTACTCCATGTAACCTCACAATATTTCTAACATAAATGGATTTTCAATGCAAAGTGTGGTTATTTATAATCATATATTAATAAATACTATTAGTTGTTTATTACATCACTACTTTCTCCTCTTCCTCCTCCTATGCATGCATATTATTATGATGTATATTATGATTGTATGACTTCATTATTAGTAACTAGTTACTATGTAATATCTTAGATTATAATAATTGTTCTTCGATGAATCATTTCTATTCTTCCCTTTAGTTATTTCCTCAAATGATTTCATAATCTCCATTACTACTTGTTCCTGCTAAATATGCCCCCTTCCCCTCCACATTTACCTAATATGATTACTCAATAATATAGAGAATAAATATGAGAAAACAAGTATGGACTCGTGTCCAAAGTAAAAAAAAATCACAAAGGACAAAGAAACAAAAGTAAAAAATAAAGAAGTAGGTAAAGTTCAACACACACCACAATAAAGGACCCATTGAGATAGGATGAAGAGAAGTGGATCTTGAATGGAAAGAAGTGAAAGAAATATGTGATGAAGAAATAAAGTCAAAGGAACACGACAAGCATAAAATAGGACAATGGAAAGACCATGGCTAGAATAGGGACAGATATATTTAAGATGAGGTTTGCATGAGAATTTTTCAAGAGACAAGAAGCTACCTGAAAATTTTGAGCTTGAAAAACGTTTCAACGATTTTGAAGAAAATATGTAGAAATAGAGTTACCAAACATTGCAAGCGAAGTGAACACATTTTTCATACAAATAGGACATAATAACTTATAAGACAAGAGGCGCACAAGTTTTTAGGATCTATCTAGATGTTGTATGGGATTTTCCCCTTAGTAAGTTAATTAGTTATACTTTGTAATTATGAGTTGTAAAACATACATAATGCATGATTAAATTGGATTTCATTAAGAAATATGGGAATTTAATATAACTTTCCCTAAGAGTCTAAAGGCTAGTATTTGAGTAGTATAAAAGGAAATGTATTATAAATTTTTGTGCTTGATGCTCATTTTATGTTAAACAATTGGATATTTGGTTCACCACTATGAAGAAAGGATTCCATTTTAGTTAGTACAGTGGATAGAAAATCTCTAGACATGTATTGGATTGTTAATCACAAATATTCATTCACGATTCATTATAGAGTTGGTTTTTATCCATGAGCTAGGCTCATGGGATGTTGATAACTATTAATATTATTTTGTGTTTTGTTATGTTATTATTTATTTTATATGAATAACAAAATGTTTATGTTAATGAAAATGTTTATGTTAATGAATGGATAGTAATAATGCTATATTTTATATTTTGTGGTGCATTTTTCATTATTTAGTTAGATATTTTCTTACATTTGTTTAAATATTTTCCTTAAAAACTACAAGGATGTCCAACAATATGTTGGATGCTAAGTGTTCAACAACATATTTTCCATCAAAATATTTATTTTCCTTACGTTTCTTCATTGGAATTTTTTTATTTTTATATGAACTTTATAAAATCCTTTAAATCTAGTTTATTAATCCCCGCCTCAGAGACTATAGCTTTTTGTTTACATAGTCAAACTATGTTGATCTCATATTATTCACTTAAAATTTGCAAACGTATTTAAAATTTCTTTTTATTCAATTTAATTTTTAAAATATATTTATTTCCCTATTTATTAAATTATAATAACAAAATTTCTAATTGATTGATGTCTCGTTTTTATTCAATTTAATTTTAAAAATATATTTATTTCCCTATTTATTAAATTGTAATAACAAAATTTCTAATTGATTGATGTCTGGTTGATGTGACTATATTTCCTTGGTGTGTTCTAATTATTTCTATGAATGGTTAAAATTAACAATTGAATTTAAAAAAACAAAATTTTGAGTGGTTGGGATTCAAGCTGTGACAATGTTGATCTACTCAAGGTTGCATCTTGCAACAATGTAGTCCAAGGCTACGCTAAAACTAACATGCATTTGATACGGTAAGAATGTCTTTGGGAAGGTCTTTGGGAAGGGTAGGATTTGGAATACCAAGACTTGAACTTATCCCTCACTACCTATTCACCGCCTGTCCACGTGTTCATAGCCTCAACCACCTTCTCACACCCTCGTCGCCTCCTCATCGGCCTGTGCCTATTCACCCCCTCTCCACATGTTCATAGCCTCAACCACCTTCTCACACCCTCGTCGCCTCCTCATCGGCCTGTACAATGGTTAAGATATATGCTATTATATCTTTGCATTAGATCTCATATTCATACCTACAGATACAAGAATCAAATAAAAAGTATTACCTTACAAAGACAATCCCGAGTTTCTGTATTTTGTTACCGCAGATGAAAGAATTGAATCGTGACAATTACCTTACGATGACCCCACGCTCGCAAGAGTGGTTGAATAATGTGGTTTTTACAATATAAGTTATAAAAAGACAAATACAATAGAGAATATAAATGATAGAAATTTATACAAACAACTTAATAGAGTTGAAGGTGTGTGTTTTATTCAAGATACAAAATGGAACCAATCAAACGCCGCTTATTCATGGTATTTGTATAGGTGGGGTTGAATTTTTGTATATAAGTTGAAGTAGGAATTACCAACATATATGTACGTAGACTTAACAATGATGTGGATACTCCCATAGACACTGAAGCTTTTTATGTTCTCCTTGGTTACAATGCTCCTCAATAGGTAATGTCATCTCTTCTTCTTCATTGTTATTTTTTCAACGATCTACTTTTTTAGTTGTATTAACGGAGAACCAACTGATGTGTATACTCAAAGGATTTTATTCTACTAGATTCATATTACTCAAGGAGACTATGAAGTAATGAAGTTATAACCTTAACCTTGCATTATTATTGTAGTGTTCACTACAATAATGCATTTTCCTGTGAAAAAAAAAAAAACCTGTAATAGAAAACTTTATGCCCTTTTCCTTTCCTTCATTCAAGGAGAAGAGAATATACATCTTGGCATATTTTTATCTTGCCTTAGAAAACTAGTAGCAACCGATGATGGATCAAATAATATGTTACACCAAAAGGTAGCCCTATTTCTAACTCTACAAGAGGGACTATTTACTAGTTTTTTTAATTTGAATATTAAATATTATCTTTACTTTCCACTTTATCATTTTGCTACAACCACATTTACAGTTCTTGGGTCATTAATCGATACCAATGAACATTTGATTTTACCATTACAAATCCAAATGTGTTCCAATAGAAAAAACTACCCTTACGTAGAACAATTTAGTTGGTCAGGCACTAATTGTGTGGGGAGCAATTTTGCAGCGGGCAAAAGAAGAATCATCAAGTGTTCAGTTTGATCCCCACTTACTTGAAGGAGAGGCTAGATACAGTGTCTCGCCAATAGTAGGAACTAATAAAGGCTGGAGTAACTCCAAACGATCAAAACATTTTGTAAATCACATATAAAACTGAAGTGTCGACGAAGGATAATTCGGTTGAAGGATAATTTGTGTCGCAATGTAGAGTCTTGTCTGTAGTAGGAAATAATAAAGGAAGGAAATGAAGGATTAAGTTCAAACTACTAGTACTTGTTGTAAACCACATATAAAATGAAGGGCTAAATCATATCCAATTTGGAGTAGTTGTTTACGAGTGGAATATTTCACTTTTTACCTCCTATTTTATATGAAAAGAAAAACATAAGAAACTGAATTAGAGAACAACAAGAAGAGCACAATGCATGAGGCACTTACCAGATGTCATTCGATCTCTCTGCTACCTCTTCTGCGTGGAGCGAGCATTGAAATAATCCCTATCTTCCCACCTTTGATATTTCCTAACAAGACATATCCATCAAAACATCACCACTCTCATTAGTTGTGATACCCCGAACTTTTAAAAACTAAGACTTATTATCTTTTATTATTTTTTTTACTATTATTCTCTATCAGCACATTATGGATCTTTATGATCAAACTCAAGTACTTGTTGTTTTACTAATAAAAGAGGAATCACACATTGAGTAGGACTATTAGAAGAGGGAATCTAATGATCCAAAATAGAAACAACTGGAAGTGACAACAAAAGAGGGACAAGTGGTGGAATTAGTTGATTGTAACTCAACTAAGTGAAATAAATCTTTTCTAGAGAATATAAAGGAACAAGTATAAAAATAGAATTTACATGTGGTCAATGAGTAGGAGGGTCATGCATGTGTCAAATACCTAGGAAAATATTATAAATTGATAAGAAATAAAAAGGATGGGATGCCATTCTAAAGTAGATGTGAATAATATGAAAATTTGATGACACAAGAGAATATTCACGTCAAACTTGTAGCCCTCATTCCTGAAGGAGGTCACTTTGGTTAAGTTTCTTGCATCTAGATTGAAATTGGGGGTGAAAGAGTGTGCATAAGTAGCTTATATGATCTATGGTTGGGAGGCATGACCTATTTAACCTATGTTTCCCCTTAGAAATCTACAATTATAGGTTTTTCTTCCAAGATCCAATTTTCAACATGAAAATTTTGCATTAGGAAATTAATGTCAACAATGTAAATCATAGAAACATAGAATCAATGACATCATAAATAAATGAATTACAATCATCTCATAACCATAATCAAATAATGTCGCAACCGACACATCATCATTTTTTAATAACGACACATAATCAATGAGCATCATGAATGGCGATGCAAGATCAAATCATCACAATCAACTGGAATCATCAATAATTTTAATCACTCAACTCATCACATAAAGATAGTCATTAGATAACACAAGGATAACTTGAGATAAAATAACGATAATATGAGGATCATAGTGATAACATAAATATGGCATAAAGATACTACCCTCCCAACCTACCCTGCAAGTTTAGGACCTCCAGGACACATAAACAACACTCAAGCGCAGGATCCAATTGATTTTGACCATTTAAGGTCTCGTGGATGGCGATTGTTCTAAGAAACAAGGAGGTGTCTACATCCTAGTAACACAATCAAGTCCAAACCAGCTATCTAAATCAACATCAATGATAATCAGTTTTATCAATCCCTCAATCCTAATCATCACTTAAACATGGCGCACGAGTAATCACTCGCATAAATCGTCATATACCAACATTAATTCAAGGTGCAAGATTAAGAATTTGACCACAGTTCATACATCAATGTTTAATCTCAAGACACGTGATTATCTTAATACTAAATCTCTTTTACGTCGACATCTATGAAAGGCACATTAAATCCAATTACTTAATCAATTACACATCAACAATAAATGACACAGGAGTAAGAAAAAAACTTTAAACGATCATGCATCAACATAATAAATGGCACAAGAGAAACAAATTACTAAAACAATCAAACTTCAACATTATTCAAGGTGCGTAAGTAGTCTAATTACTCAATTAAACCATACATCAACATTATTACATGGCGCAAGCAAAATCTAATGACTTAAATAAATCATCCATCCACATTATTTTCAAGGTGCAAAGAGACAAGAAATTTACATAACCAATAGTACATCGTATTAAAATTTATGGAGCAAAGCACCTTTGAAGAATCCACAATAGTCCAACTACATTAACACAATCAATTAATTGACGCAATTATCGTCTGTGAAGCATTCTAACCCTAACCATCATAAGTAAAATTTTATAAGACAAAATCCATTCTCCTATAAACAGGGACAATTTTACAACCTAAGTAAATCATTTATTACTATTACTATAGTTATTTTGATACTCTATAATATAAGATACTTCTAGAATGCTACCATAACTCAATTCTAGGGTATCGATGATATATAAATAGATAAAAAAAAAACTTATCGACTAAGTCTTAAGATCCTACAACTCTAATAGTAGGTGCCATATAGATATTGTGTGTATCCAAAAGTGTTTAAATCCCTAATGAATAATTAAAGAATAGTTCATTAACTAAATAAAACTTCTCACTAAGTAGGTTAGCAAAGGGATATGACTAGTCTCTAAATAAGGTACTAATTTAGTTTATTCCCGCAATAAATATGACATCCCAAATTTAGTAGAGGTAAGGATTGTTCAAGACAATCCTCTTAATCTAAAAACACCAAGGATCTCAATCTATGTAGGCATCACGCAAGGTTAATACATCAGATCGCGAGTGAAAGGGAACAATGAGCAAGCATGAAATATGTGAGTGGTGAGAATAGAGGAGAAGGGCAAGGGACAATGCTCAGATGCATGCCCGAACTAAGGATGGAAAGAGCAACGAGGAGTATGAACAGTCAATGGAAGGAGAAATCAATTAATGAAATGCAGATGCCCCGAAAAAATCATAGACAAGGTGCACGAATTTTGTGGGTAGTCTGGGCAAAGGTAAATGCAAGCAAGTTATTGAAATTGTTGGGTGGAAGCCCTATAAATTCGTAGGGAATATACAAAATCGTTCGAAGAATTTAAATAAAATGCAAAGGTAAAGAAATGCTAAAATATAACCGTGCAAAAACACAGAGATCACAAAAATAAATTTGCTGAGGGAAAATACGAAATCGTTGGGCAAATTTTTAATTAAACGCAAAGGTAAAAATTTAATTTACAACCGAGAAACATGTAGAGATCACCATAATAAATTTGCTGAGGGAAAAATATGAAATCATTGGGAGAAAATGAATGTAAAATGCATAGGACATCAAGGGGATAACACCGGGAGAAAGCAGATCTACAATATAGAAAATCAATCTGTGATAACGAAGTACCTTAAAGTTCAAACACCCATTATGATAGTAGCATGAGGAGAATTAAAAAACCATAGGAACCCATACAAGATCCCCCAAGAAGGGCATCTGGGTCAATCAATTTCAGAGAGAGAATGTTGGACATTTCTACATGCCAACCAAAGAAACTAGGTAAAACACAGGGTATTTTTCCCAAATGCACATGGCATCTTTCCATGCCCAAAAATGCATAGAATCTAAGGTAAAATGAATCTCAGTGAAAAAGGAAATGAAGAGACATTCTCAGAAGTAAGAATTCACTGAGAAATGAAGGAATAAACACATAGAATTAACTGGAAAACACAAAGGGTTTTACCTTGTAAAAACACAGAGATATAATACAGCTTTGTTGGGAGACCAGGAATAAAATGCATGGCAGTTTCAATCATAAAATCACAATGGAAATGTCGTTATACTCTCAGGACCTCTTCGAAAGGCACATAGGTAAATCCATTTTTAACAAAGAGGTAATAAATCACAAAGGATGCAAATTTGATGAAGTCGCATAGGAAGTGTTCTACAGTCACCCTGCTTCACCAGACCGTCAATAAATAGACTAATTCTAAGACATAGACAAGAAAAACTTGATATAGTGAAAATTCAAAATGGAAATATTGTGACTGAAGACGATAAGTCGAAGATGTTCTCCCACGGTTGCGCTTCATCCAGCTCCCCACTTTCTAACCATGAATACCTCACCGGTACCTCTTATACAACACTAGGGGTACTCTTCTTCCCCTTTATCCCCCTGAGAAACAAAGGGGACATGCACAACCACAACCATAATACTATACCTCCCAGCTCCCTCACAAGTATATCTACCACTCTCTCTCTCTCGAGGTGGGTATCCCAACTCTCACAAGTAAAACCAATCATAATTTCTACAGCATAACCTTACTCGTACCAGTCATGATCCATTCATCCTCTCAACCATTTCTTTTATATAAATTTTCTTAGTGACCACTGTCATTTTCACATTAAATTCATTTTTTTTAAATCAATTAGGAATTAATTCTCCCATACACTTGTCACCCATTCCCTTAGTTGCACCAATAAATCCACAACTTAATTAAATTAAATTTTAAATTCCCTCACCCATCCTAAAAGCACTCCTAAAATCACTCCTAGCTATCCCTTTATTCCCTCTATTTCCCTTTTAATGACTGACGCCTTTCTAAAACTTATTTTCATTTAATTTAAGAAATTTATTTAGTTAAACTAGACTAGATACCTCTCTATGCTTACACATTTATGCTTTATTCCTTTCTCAACTAAAATTCTAATTTAGTATTTACTTTCACAAGTGTATTAATCATTCCCTAGGATTTCGTTTTATTTTCATTTATTCTTAATTTGATTTATTTCATCCCCTCGTCATTTAATTTAAAATTTTTAGTTTTTAGTCTTCTCACTCACTTAGACTTAGGCTTAGTTAAATATTTAATTGAAAATTCCTATACCCTTACGGATCATGCTTATTAAATTCATTCTTTAATTGATTAATTAATTAGTTAGTTAATTCAGTAGGTGCTCAAGATTTTAAGGTTTAACATTCGCTCAAGTTTTCTATACCACCTAGATTCATTGAATTAATTTTTTTTATACCACATCATGCCCTTCAAGACGCACTCCATGCTCCAAGGGTTCCACTCGCCTTTTATTCAAATTTAAATTACATGATGTGTCCTTCAAGATGCACTACGTGCTCCAAGGGTGCCACTCGCCTTTGGATAGTTTTGGTAGTTGTCCAATCCTTCGAGTCAATACTCCGTTCAGGCAACCTTGTATGAGACTAAGGGTCTCTAAGGAATAAGGAACATGCCTTATTGTGCACCCCTTAGAATCTCTGTGAGTGACTATATGAGTATTCCCTCACGACATTGTGGATCTCTCAAACTAGATAATCATGAATCTACAATTTGAGCCACGTTGGGAGTTCTAGTAGACTAGGACAGGGTTGTTGCCACACCTCTCCCTCAATATCTTGTTGGTGTGGATGGCCCCTTTACTCCTTATGTGAGTCTGATTAGCAAGAAATTGTAATCCTGCATCCAACAACGAAACATTTTCAATCATCCATAAAAAACATCATAATATACTCAATCATAAGTCACATATGCATAAATAAAATTATCCAAACCAATACAGTCTACTCCCTAACTCGATCCAGAGTCCAAGGAGGTCCATTGATGCCAGTGGCATCCTAAATCTATCAATTGTCCTACACACTCAGGGGAAAATCATCAATAGAATTTGTCAATACAAAGATATGAAATAAATTAAAATCATAATCCATCAACATCATCATAAAATCCATAAGAGAAACAATATCTATGTGCTATAACCGGATCACTTGAACACAAGTGTCCTCAAAGAATAATTCAATAACATGTGCTTGCAAGAGGGGGATGTTACATACACCCCCTCTTGTTTTAAACTTTATCCCAAAGTTTCATAGTATATAAGTGCAGTAAAAAAAACATGTGACAAGATCTAAATGTCTAACTATCAAAGAAAAATGGAAACTGTTGGCACATATCATATGCATCCTCCCAAGTAGCAGAGTGTGGACTATAATTTTCCCATTGGACCTTGAACTGATCGACTATTCGACATTGTAGTTGTCGAATGTGATGGTACATAATGAATATTGGCTCCACCATGAGTGCACCCTTGTCTAACACCTGTAAGGAAATCAAGTCAATCACATGTGTAGGATCACTAACATAATGTCTCAAATCGGATACATGAAAAACATCGTGCATACACCTCAAAGAATCAGGCAAGTCTAGTCGATAGGAAATGATCCATTTCTTTTCCACTACTTCGAAAGGTCCCAAAAACCTAGGAGAGAGTTTAACACCCTTTCCAAACCTGATCCAACTATTGTGCGGTTTCACCCACAAGAATAATCGATCACCGATTTCGTAACTACATTCAATGTGATGCGCATCGACATAACTCTTCTTATGATCTTGCACTTCCTTGTTCCTTTGTATTATCATTTTAATTTGTTCTTCCATTTCTTGTCTTTCTTGTGGCCCTACCAAGACCCTATCCTCAAGCATCCCAACTCAAAGGCATTCGACATAGTCACCCGTAAAGAAACTCGAAAGGTGCCATCTTAATGGTGATTTGATAGGTATGGTTATACACGAACTCTACCAATTGCAAGAACTCTTCCTAATGCTTTTGTTGGTCCATCACATATATACGCAATATATCTTCCAAAATTTGGTTCGTTCTTTCTGTCTGCCCATCTGTCTTAGGGTGATACATTGTACTCAAGTTAAGTCAAGTTCCCAAGTCCTCTTGGAAACTAGTCCAAAATTGTCCTGTAAACACCGATCCTCGATCGGATATGATATTTTTAGGTACTCCGTGCAATCTCACAATCTCACTGATAAAGAATCTAGTTATTTATGGAACCTGATACATCGTATGCATAGGGATAACATCACTCTTCGTTGGAGTGTCAACTACCACGAAAATCAAGTCGTGCCTCCTTGCCATTAGGGGAAACCCCACAATAAAGTCCATCAAAATTACCTCCCATTTCGATTATCGAATAGTTTGTGGTTGTAGTAATCCTACCAGATGTCTATGTTCAACCTTCACTTGTTGAAATTCTATACATCTCGCACACAATTGACGATGTCCACCTTCACTCGTTTCCAGAAGAATAAGGGCTTAAGGTTTGCACTCATCTTCGTGATTCCTGGATGATCCATGTACACTGCTTTATGAGATTTGTTTAATATTAATCTTCTTAAATCGTCATTAGGTGATATGTAAATCTAGTTATTATACCTCATTAAAGCGTCGTTGTTCAATGTAAATCCCTCAAACTTTGGTACCAACATGGTGTCTTGGTTGATATTTTCCTTAACCTATTTATACCAGTCATGGTCACACTGTAAAGTTGGAATCTTTTCTTGAATATTCATCTGAAGAGGAATCATGAAGAATATCCATGGTCTCTGAATCAATGCATCTACCACTTTGTTCACTGTCCCTTTTATGTAAGTAATCTCAAAATTGTACTTGCTAAGAAGTTCTGACCAATTCCTTTGTCGTGCATTCAAGTCACTTTGCATAAAAATGTGTTGAAAACCACAATGGTTTTTTTTTTCAGTTTGAATTTCCATCCAATCAGGTAGTGCCTCCACACTC
Source organism: Picea engelmannii (assembly GCA_009831015.1). Classification (NCBI taxonomy): domain Eukaryota; kingdom Viridiplantae; phylum Streptophyta; class Pinopsida; order Pinales; family Pinaceae; genus Picea; species Picea engelmannii. Next base: position 14,165 of record WSFP011407689.1, read on the forward strand.
GCAGGACATACATAATGGCCAAAAACTCCAAATCGTACGTCATGTAGTTCTCCCCGTGCTTTCTTATCTTCCTTGAGATGCAAGTGATCACTCGACCATCTTGCATCAATACTTTGCCTAAGCCTTCCTTGGATGCATCTGTGCATACCAAGAAGTCCTCATCCATGTCGGGGAATTTTAGTATTGTTGTTGTTGTGAAAATATCCTTGAGCCTTCAAAATTCTTCCGTGCATTTCTCGGTCCATACAAACTTCTTTTTTTTCTTCTGCAATTTCGTGATCGTATTTTCTATCTTCTAAAAACCTTCAAAGAACCGTCGATAATACCCAGATAAAACCATGAAGCTACGTGCTTCTGGTACGTTCATCGGCGCAGGACATTCTATAATAGCCTCCACCTTCACTAGATCCACATTGATGCCTTCGTTGGAGATAACATGCCCCAAATAATGAATCCTCGACTGATAAAAAGAGCATTTTGGCAGCTTCCCATATAATTTGTTCTCTCGTAAACATTGTAGAACCAATCGAAAATGTTATTAATGTTCATCATGTTCTTTCGTCATCCGAGAATATATCATTATGTCGTCAATGAATACTTGAACAATCGTGTCCAAGTATTTGCGAAACACCCCATTCATCAAGCTCATGAATACCCATGGGGAATTTGTCAGTCCAAACGGTAAAATGGTAAAGTTGTAATGCTTTAACCTCGTCTTGAATGCAGTCTTAGAAATGTATTCCGCTTTGATCCGTAATTGGTGATATCCTGATGATCCAGGTGGATATTGGTGGCCACCAACATATTCCAATTGGTTCCTCATGTCTGTTTTTTATTTAGCACGTATTTATGTAATGATTTATAATTGTGAGCTCTACACTTTTGGGTATGTATGAAGCCTCATACATTATCCAGGTGGATATAGGTGGCCTCTCACCTATTCCAACTGGCTGATTTTGTATTTTTTCATGTCAACACATCTTGTTGTACTTCCATGGTTGTTTTGGGGACCTAAACATTGTTTTTTTTTTACTCGCCACAGTTAGACTATAGAAAGAGTCATATTATGATGGTGGAATGTATATATATATAAAATACCTTTCCAACGGGATATCAAAATACTAAAACAGAGTTTGTATGCAAACGTTACGACCCTAGGAAGTTGAGGTACCAAATTACACCAACTTACCCATAGGGCCCAAATGACTTCTGGCGTTTCACCTTCTAGGGTTAGGCTTTTGGATGTCTAGGGTTTTGGAATTCATGAGTTATGAAAAGGGCCTATGGAGCCTCATTTTAATCCATTTTTCTCAAGCGGATGTGCGTAGCATGCACATCGCTTCTCAAAGATAACTATGATCATTCGAACAAGTTTCAGTTCTATTGTTTTATAGTTTCATCCTATTTCATTATTTAATAGAAGATATTGTTCACTGGATATTTGTGTTATTCTCCCTATCTCTCTGTTTATGATATTCAGTATGTGAATCAGTTCATTCCTCTCCTAAATCCATATCACTGGTATCAGAGTGGTCTTCTCTTCATTTATTTTTCTTCATGCATTTCCCCGGCAAGGTCTGGGTACAAGTAGTTTAGACTCGAAGCAATCGCGCCATTACCAGATAGGTCGTGTCGAGCCCAAAAAAACCCCATGGGAGACAAAAATAAATATGATGGAGTAGGAGATCCTATTAAAATGTTACTCAAGGTATCCCTCGCATGACAAAGGAACGAAATGACAGACAACTTCGTGCAGATCCTTCAACGGTTGCCCACGAGAGAAACATATTCATCAAGTGGCCATGCAACCCCCTTCAAGGTACATGTAAATTTTGATATTCCATTATTTAAAGGACTGATAGATGCAGATGTTGTAGATAAATGGTTGAATCTGCTTGAAGGATACTTTTTGGTCCAAATTTTTTCCTATAAGGAAAATATCAATTTTGCACTCCTCAAGGTCGTTCCCAATGTTAAAGACTAGTGGGATACTTACTCTGAGAAAAGGGTCATGGAGGAATATGCAATCTTTGTGGTGGCCCCTACATGGGATTCCTTCGGGGACGCCATTAACGAACAGTACTACCTTGTTGGAAGCTATGAGGACCAGTACACCATATAGACCACCCTACGTGAAGAAAGGGACCGGACAGTACCAAACTTCACCAATATTTTCCATACCCTACACACCAAATTGGGTATCAAATATTTTGAGCATCATCTATTGCTCAAATACTACAGTTGTTTGTATAGATATATTCAAACAGAAATGGATTTCTTGGACATCGCCTCATTGTGCATGGCTTATAGATACATTGTCAAGATTGGGAAAAAGTTTAATCAAAAACGATGAGAGTTTGGATCTGCAAACCCCTCATAGTCGAAGCAGGGAAAAGGAAACCCCAACCCATATAGCAAGGGACCAAGTCAAGATGGCCTCCCTCACGACAATTCCTCCAAGTGGAAACACAAGAAGGGAAATGAGAAGATGAAGAAGGACACGGGAAAATGGTGTGAGTACCATAAGAGTCCTTGGAACAACACCGATGAATGTTACTCTAAGAAGTCCCTCGTGGTCGAGCTGAAGGCTTCCAAGTTAGAGGCCGATTCTAATTCCAAGTCAAATCCTAAAGGAGTGAAGTGTATTATCGATGTTGAACCCAATGCCATGGTCGCTACCACCAAAGTCTGGCGAAGAAGACCAAAATAACCAAAGGAAGGGGAAAGCCTCATTCACTCATAGATGTGGGCCAAGAGGACTCTGATTCATTTCATTGTCGACAATGACAGTGAGAAGAACCTGATTTCAGCAGAGGTCATCAAGCAGCTAACTCTTCCAATGACACTGCACCTACAACCCTACACCATCGGCTGGCTTCGTCAAGGAAGATATCTCTGTGTTAGCCAACAGTCTTGTCTGCCCTACAACATCAATCCTCTCAAATATGAGGTACTGTGTGATATTTCTCCCCTTGAATTTTGTTATGTTCTTTTAGTACAACCATATTTGTGGAAGCGTCATATTGTGTATGAGTCTAGACCCTACAATGCTATTATTACTTTGGGTAGACAATTGTATAGGATCCCAGAGGTGGCACTGCCTATTGTTATTTCTTTAATCTATGCTAAGCATTCTAGTAAGTTCATTTCACAAACCATGAAGTTCGTCTTCTTTGTGATCCATGCTCACAGTAAGTAGAAGGTCATCGCCACATTCGTCGCCTCTACCCAACACCTCTCTTTGCACTATAATCAAGTGGACAAGATCATGGAAGAATACAAAGACATCTTTGCCTCACCTATAGGGGTACTGACACAATGCCAAGTAAATCATCCAATTGATCTATTCCGCAATACACCTCTACCAAATGGACCAGTCTATCTGCACTCGTTGATGGTGAATGAAGAAATCAGGCATCAGATCCAAGATCTTATTCAAAAGGGGAACATCAGACCCAACTCCTTCCCTTGTAGAAGCCCGATTGTACTAGTGCAAAAGAAGGAAGGGACTTGGTGACTTTTCATTGATTGTAGAGTGTTAAACAAAATCACAGTTAAGAACCACTACCACATTCCCTGGATTGATGACCTTCTTGACCAACTCAAGCGGGAAAATTTATTCAGCAAGATTTACTTGAAGTTTGTCTACCACCAGGTTCCCATCGAACCAACTGATGTCTGGAAAATAACTTTCAAGTCTAAAGAAGGTCTCTATGAATGGTTAGTCATGCCCTTTGGATTAACAAATGCACCATCCACTTTCATGAGGTTGATGGACGATGTATTGAGACCCTTCACCAACTCCTTTGTGGTCGTATATTTGGATGACATCCTCATATTCAGCAGGACGTGGGAGGAGCACATGCGTCATATTCAAAAGGTTTTGAGCACTTTGCGGCAGCACAAGCTTTATGCCAACTTGGAAAAATTCTCTTTTGGCATGAACATGGTCCAATACCTGGCATACATTGTTGATGAGAATGGGGTACATGTTGATCCAACTAATATCCAAGTCATCTGTTACTGGACATCCCCGACCACACTGATCGAGATTTGGAGCTTCTTGGGACTAGCCAATTTCTATCAACGGTTCATGTTGGGCTTCTCCCATATTGCTTGGGCCATCATCCAAGTGACCAAGGGCGGTGGTAGGGACAAGTTCATGTGGGAGAAGGAGAATAAATGAGAATTCGATGATCTGAAACATCATTTTTTCTCATCTCCAGTACTCTCCTTTCCTGATCTGCAACAACCATTCGAGTTTGAGACTGATTCATCTAACTATGATGTGTGCGTAGTTATCACTCACCATGGGCATCCGGTGGAATACCATAGTGATACACTCTCTGATGTTGTCCAGAAATATCCCACCTGTGACAAGGAAATGTATTCCATTGTACAACCCTTCCTTCAATGGAAACATTAGATTCTGGGGAAAGAGATGATCATACACATTGATCACAAGCCTTTGTAGTTCATACAAACACAAGGGAAATTGCAGAATGCCCGCTATCAGAAGTGGTCCACCTACCTGCAAAAGTTCCATATCAACATCAAATATAATAAAGGTATTTGCAATCAAGTCATTGACTTCCTCACTCTGCCTCCTGTGGTTGCAGTCACCCCTATGCTCCATTCCTATGGACATGAAACATCAGAGCGGCCCCAAATTTAACACCAAGATCTGAAATTCACCACAACCTATCATCTCTTGGGTATAGGCTCCACTATCATTGATTTTAACATTTAGGACAGACTCTTATGCCACATGGGCCATCTCTGTGTTCCTACAAGCGAGCATGCAAAGTTGATTTGGGAATCCCACTACAGTCGGGTGGCAGGACATTTTGGCATAGGGAAAATTGTGGTCGTTCTTTAGAAACATTTTTATTGGCCAAAAATTCGACAGGACGTTAGAAAATATATCATATATTGCACTTCCTGTGCCATTTCCAAGCCAACCATCAAGAATCAAGGATTATACACCCATCTTCCTATTCCCGAGAAGTCGTGGAAATCCATCTCCATGGATTACATGTCTAGTTTGTCATCCAACAAACATGGAAATGACTGTGTGTTTGTGGTCTTTGATTGGTTTTTGAAGATGGCCATCCTCGTAGCATGTAAGAAGAATGTCACATCGACAGATACGGCCAAATTCTTCTTCAAAGGAGTTTGGTTCCACTTTGGGATCCCACAGACGATCATCTTTGATCAAGACAACATGTTTCTCAGCATCTTTTGGTCGAGTCTCTAGTCTCTGTTGGACACCAAGCTCACAAAATCCACTGCTTTCCACCCCCAAACCGATGGTTAAACTGAGGTCATCAATTAGATGATTTGCACATCCTATGCATGTACAATTCTAAGAATCCCCAAACATGGGACAAGAGTCTCCCATATGTCCAATAGAGTTACAACATGGCTCTCCATAGTTCCACAGACCATAGCCCATTTCCGGTGGGTCTGGGATTCCAACGCTTGGGACCCATTGATGTTGCACTTCCTCTTTCCACCGCACCGACATAATCTTCTCTTGATAAGTCTACGAACAATAAAGACACCAGATTCATTGAAAATATTCAACACGTCGGCCAACAGGTCCAAGAGATTTTGCAGAAATCCAGTGCTAAGTACAAGTAGTGCTATGATCGACATAGGGTACACACAATATATCTTCCAAAATTTGGTTTTCTCTTTCTGTCTGCCCATCTGTCTTAGGGTGATACACTATACTCAACTTAAGTCGGGTTCCCAAGGACTCTTGGAAACTAGTCCAAAATCATCCTATAAACATTGATCCTCGATCGGATAAGATATTTTTAGGCATGCCATGCAATATCACAATATCACGAACAAAAACTCTAGTTATTTATGGCACCTGATACATCATATGCACATGGATAAAATGTGCATTCTTTGTTAGAGTGTCAACTACCATGAAAATCGAGTCGTGCCTCCTTGCCATCGACGACAATCTCATAATAAAGTCCATCGAAATGACCTCCCATTTTGAATATCAAATAGTGTGTGGTTGTAGTAATCCTACCGGATGTCTATGTTCAACCTTCACTTTTTGACATTCTATGCATATCACCACGCAGTTGACCATGTTCATCGTCATTCCTTTCCAGCAGAACAACGGCTTAAGGTATTCCCTCATCTTAGTGACTCTTGGATGAGCCATGTACACTGCTCTATGATCTTTGTTTAATATTAATATTCTCAAATATTCATTAGGCGATATATAAATCTAGTTATTACACCTCATTAAAGAGTCATTTTCCAATGTAAATCCCTCAAAATTTGGTACCAACATGGTGTCTTGGTCAATATTTTCCTTAACCTCTTTATACCACTCATGGTCACACTATAAAGTTAGATTTTTTTCTTGGATATTTGTCTGAAGAAGTATCACGAAAAATATGCATGGTCTCCGACTCAATGCATATACCACTCTGTTCATTGTCCCTTTTATGTAGTTAATATCAAAATCGTACTCGCTAAGTAGTTCTCACCAATGCCTTTGTCGCGCATTCAAGTCACTTTGCGTAAAAATTTGCTGCAAACCACAATGTTTTTTTTTCCAGTTTGAATTTCCATCCAAACAGGTAGTGCCTCCACACTCTCATGGCATACATAATGCTTTCTTAACTCCAATTCATGCATCATGTAGTTCTCCTCATGCTTTCTTAACTTCCTTGATATGCAAGCGATCACTCAACCGTCTTGCATCAATACTCTGCCTAAGACTTCCTTGGATGCATATTTTCATACCAAGAAGTCCTTGTCCATGTTGGGGAATTTTAGTATTGGTGTTGTTGTCAAAATCTTCTTGAGCCTTCGAAATTCTTCCACGCATTTCTCAGTTCATATGTAAACTTATTTTTTTTCTTCTGCAATTTCATGATCAGATTTGCTATCTTCGAAAAAACTTCAACGAACCGCCAATAATACCCAACTAAACCCATGAATCTACATACTTATGGTACGTTCATCGACGCATGCCATTCCATAATAACCTCCAACTTCGTTGGATCCACATCCATGCCTTCGTTGGAGATAACATGCCCCAAATAATGAATCCTCGACTAATAAAAAAAGCATTTCGATAGTTTCCCATATAATTTGTTCTCTCGTAAACATTGTAGAACCAAGCGCAAATGTTCATCATGTTCTTTCGTTGTCCGAGAATATATCAATATGTCATCAATGAATACTTGAAAAATCTTGTCCAAGTATTTGCAAAACACCCCATTCATTAAGCTCGTGAATACCCCTGGGGAATTTGTTAGTCCAAACTATAAAATGGTAAACTTGTAATGCTTGAACCTCATCTTGAATGAAGTATTAGGAATGTATTCCTCTTTGATCAGTAACTGGTGATATCCTAATGATCCAGGTGGATATTAGTGGCCACCCACGTATTCCAACTGGATCCTCATGTTCATTTTTTATTTATCACGTCTTTATGTAATGCTTTATAATTGTGAGCTCTACACTTTTGGGGTTATCTGAAGCCTCACACATTATCCAGGTGGATACGGGTGGCATCTCACCTAATCCAACTGGATTATTTTGTATGTTTTCATGTCATCGCATCTTGTTTTATTTCCAGGGCTATTTTGGGGCCCTAAACATTATTTGTTTTACTCACCACAGTCATACTATAGACAGAGTCAAATTCCGACAGCGAAATGTGTAGATATCTAAAAGACCTTTCGAATGGGATATTACGTGCATAAAATGGAGTTCATATGCAAATGTTACGACCCTAGGAAGTTGAGGTACCAAATTACACCAACTTACCCATAGGGCCCACATGACTTCTGGTGTTTCACCTTCTAGGGTTAGGTTTTTTGATGTCTAGCTTTTTGGAATTCATGAGTAATATGAAAAGGACCTATGGAGCCTAATTTTAATCCATTATTCTTAGTTGGATCTGCGTAGCAGCCACATCTCTTCTCATAGATAACTACAACCATTTGAGCAAGTTTTAGTTCTGCAGTTTTACAGTTTCATCATATTTCATTATTTAATAGAAGATATTGTTCACTAGATATTTGTTTTATTCTCCCTATCTTTGTGTTTATGATATTGAGTCTATGAATTAGTTTGTTCCACTCCTAAATCTAGATCAGTGCTATCAGAGCGGTCTTCTCTTCATTTATTTTTCTTCGTGCATGTCCCCGACAAGGTTTGGGTACAAGTAGTTGAGACTCGAACCAATTGAGGAATTACCATATAGGTCACGCCGATCCCGACAACAACCCATGGGAGATGAAAATAAATATGATGGAGCAGGAGATCCTATTAAAATTTTGCTCGAGGTATCCCTCGCATGACAAAGGAATGAAACGATGGACAACTTTGCTCAGATACTTCGACAGTTTCCCATGACAGAAGCATTTTGATCAAGCGGCCATGCAACCCCCTTCAAGGTACATGAAAATTTTGATATTCCATTATTTGAGGCACTGATAGATGTAGATGTTGTAGATAAATGGTTGAATCTGCTCGAAGGATACTTTTTGGTCCACAATTTTTCCAATAGGGAAAAGATCAATTTTTCACTCCTCAAGGTCGTTCCCCATGTTAAAGACTGGTGGGATATTTACTCTGAGCAAAGGTTCATGGAGGAATATGAAACATTTGTGATGGGCCCTACATGGGATTCCTTCCGGGACGCCATTAAAGAACAATACTAACCTGTTGGAAGCTACAAGGACCAGTACACCATATGGACCACCATACGTCAAGAAATGGACCATACAGTAGTAGACTTCACCGATATTTTCCATACCCTACACACCAAATTAGGTATGAAATATTTTGAGAGTCATCGCATGCTAAAATACCATGGTTGTTTTCATAGATATATTCAAACAAAAATGGAGTTCCAAGACATCGCCTCATTGGGCGCGGCTTATAGATACTCTATCAAGATCAGGAAAAAGTTTAAGCATAAATGACAAATGTTCGTATCTACAAACCCCTCACAGCCAAAGAAAGGAAAAGGAAACCCCAACCCATACAACAAGGGACCAAGTCGAGATGGCCACCCTCAAGACAATTTGTCCAAACGTCAACATAAGAAGGGAAACGAGAAGACAAAGAAGGACATGGAAAAATGATGTGAGTACCATGAGATTCCTTGAAACAACACCGACAAATGTTGCTCCAAGAAGTCTCTTGTGGTCGAGCTGAAGGCTTCTGATTCAAAGGCCGATTCTAATTTCGAGTCAAATCTTGAAGGAGGGAAGTGGATTATCGAGGATGAACCCAGTGCCATGGTCTCTACCACCAAATTCTGGCAAAGCAAACCAGGAAAACCATAGGAAGGGGAACTCCTTGTTCACTCGTAGATGCGTGTCAAGGGGGCTCCGATTCATTTCATTCTCGACAATGACAGTTAGAAGAATTTGATTTCAGGAGAGGTCGTCAAGCCGCTAACTCTTCCAATGACACTGCACCTGCAACCCTACACCATCGGTTGGCTTCGTTAAGGAAGAGATCTCTGCATCAACCAATAGTGTCGTCTGCCCTATGGCATCAATCCTTTCAAATATGAGGTACTGTGGGATATTTCTCCCCTTGAAGTTTGTGATGTTATTTTAGTACAACCATATTTGTGTAAGCGTGATGTTGTGTATGATTCTAGACCCCGCAGTGTTATTATTTCTTTGGGTAAACAATTGTACAATATCCCAGAGGTGGAATCACCTATTGCTATTTATTTAATCTATGCTAAGAAATGCGGTAAGGTCATTTCACAGACCAGGAAGTTCTTCTTCTTTGTGATCCATGCTCACAGTAAGTAGAAGGTTGTCGCCACATCCATCACCTCTACATAACTCCTCTCTTTGCAACAAAAGCAAGTGGATGAAATCATTGAGGAATACAAAGACATCTTTGCCTCACCTATAGGGGTTGTGACACACTGCAAAGTCAAGCATCCAATTGATCTTACCCTTGATGGATCTTTATCGAATGGACCAGTCTATTGGCGCTTGCTTGTGGAGAATGAAGAAGTCAGCCATAATATCCAAGAGCTTATTCAAAATGGGCACATTCGACCCAATTCCTCCCCTTGCAAAAGCCTGATTGTACTAATGCAGAAGAAGGACAAGACTTGGTGATTTTGCATTGATTACAGAGCCTTAAAAAAAATCACAGTCAAGAACCACTACCCCATTCCCAGGATTGATGACCTTCTTGACCAACTCAAGGGGGGGAATTTCTTTAGCAAGATTGACCTGAAGTTTGGCTACCACTAGGTTCCCATCGAACCAACTGATGTCTGGAAGACAAATTTCAAGTCTAAAGAAGGTCTCTACAAATGGCTAGTCATGCCCTCTAGCTTAACAAATGCACCAACCACTTTCATGAGTTTGATGGATGATGTATTGAGACCCTTCACCAACTCCTTTGTGGTCATATATTTGGATGACATCCTCATATTCAACAGAACATGGGAGGAGCACATGTGTCATATTCAACTGGTTTTGATCACTCTGTGGCAGCACAAGCTTTATGCCAACTTGGAAAAATGATATTTTGGCATGAATGTTAAGCTCCAATCTACCCAAGTAAATTAGAGTGAAAATGATTGTCAATCCGGTGTTTCTAAGACTTAGAGGAACGTCCAAAGTATATGGATTTAGAGATAGTTTTTATCTTAAATGGAGATAAATCAAAAACCTATTATAAGGCTGAGTGTGAAAGAGATGTTAAGCTTCTATTCAGAAGTCATATTCATAGATCTCATAACAATAATTAGCACTTGTTTTTCTTAAAGAGTAAAAACAGTAAGCATTCAAGAGATGTTCGAACTAGTTTTAATACCTATCAAATGTTAAAAGAACAAAACTCTTATTCAAGAGATGCATTCATTGTCTTCTTTCATTCATTCATTAACAACTATCATCAAATCAAATCAAAGTACTGAAACCATAAATAACTCAAAAAGCATTCAAAACTATCTTAATGCTTGAAGTCAAACTACACATTGAATTCTCATTCAAGAAATCATTCA
>WSFP011407690.1:0-25813 GCA_009831015.1 Picea engelmannii
TTTTCTTCTGTAGAAGGAGATTCTTCAGATCCCTTCTTTTTCTCAACTTTGGATCTACATTGCTTCTTGTAGTTCCCTTCTTTTCCACATCTCCAACATACATTTACAAACTTTCCGGAAGATTTAGATCTACCCTTAGACTTATATATCCTACTTGAGAAATTGGATCTATTTCTTTCCTTGGAGCGTCGTCTTGCAAATAATGTGTCTATGCTCTGTCATTCCATATTATTTTGTCTCATCTCCTTCGAAAACAAGGATGATACCACTTCATCAAAATTCAAGGTAGTTGTATTAATACCTATGGCCACAACCAGACTATCCCACGAGTCTAGTAAAGACCGCAGTAAATTGATACACTTATATTCATCTAAAATTTTAATCTCAACAGATACTAACTGACTTACCATAGTATTGAAAGCATTCAAATGCTCTGCCACCAAGTCTCCATCTCTCATCCTCAAATTATAAAGCTTCTTTCTCGGGAATAGTTTATTTACTAGGGACTTAGACTGATACAACTTCCCCAACTTATCCAATAAATCCTTGGTTTTATCTTCCTCTAACACATTCACTAATATTGAATATTAGAGACATAGTTGGATTGTGCTCTTCGCCTTCCGATACAAATTTTTTCAATCATCTATTGAAGTTCCTGTAGGTGCAGTACATGGATCTACCGTGATCCACTAATCTTTGTCCACCAACATATCTTCCATATTGAGCTTCCACAACTCAAAACTTTTCCCATTAAACTTCTCAATATCCATTTTCGAATTGCTTGTCATTTATTTTCACCTGAAAAATCAATACCATAGATCTCCCACTGTAAAAAGGCTTATCACAGTCCCAAGCCAAACCCTTGACCACAAAGGCGTCCCCCTGAAGGAAACAAAGCTCTGATACCAAATGTATATTTTAACCTCGTACAATATTTACTGCAAACATATTTTCAGTAAAAGAACAGAAAAGATACAATGGAAAATGAAAACATTACATAGAGATTTTTCCACTGGAAACTCAAACCGGGAAAACCAACATATTCTATATTCATTCATAGTGATACATTGTTTACAATACAATATACATATAGGATCCAGTGGCATCCAAAACCCTAACCCAATGACCTGTATTAGTCAACAACCCCAATTCATTAACCGTAAATAGAAAACCATCCACAAAAGACCATGTGTCAAAAAGCTGCCCAACAATGGACATGAAAATCGAGGCAACATGAAAAATGAGGCAAAAATTCAACACGTTTCCTGAGGAAAAACAAATTCTCGGGGGCGTTGCCCCTGCACCCCCTTTCAAACCCCCCCGCGCGCTCAGTGCAACGCAGACACTACTACTTCTGCAAAGAATATAACACATACCCAACAATGTGGGCATCCTTGTGCAAGCTTTACAATATCTCTAACTAGAATCAAAAGATGGTTCTGTAGGAGAGACTCGGGAGAATTCAGATGCTCAAGACTGAGTCGGTCACTTCTTGCCTTGGAATATTCACTCATATCATATATGAGCTAGCATCCTTCAAAGAGATAGTGGACCTAGACTTTATGGCGAGGACAACTTTAAACAGCTTTTCCAAACCATGGGGTCCATTTGTTCAAGGCATTGTTGCTCAGGGGGTTATGCCTACTTGGGAGAGAATTTGGGATGATTTTGTACAAGAGGAGACAATATGCACCTCAGATTCTTCAGGAAAATAGTGAATATCTCAGGGTGATGAGGATATTTCTCTTTAGACAAAGGGCAAGAAGAAGGTCGGCAAGGGTGCATGACAAGGTCCCAAGTTTGGGGCCAAGCCACAGGGAGAGATAAGTAGTGGGCAGAAGAGGGATATGAGAAAATTGAAGTGATTTTTTTGTAAGAGGATCGGGCACTATGCTAGAAATTTTCCTAACGGGAAGAAGAAGTAGGGTGGTACGGCAGCTACAGCAGAGGAGGTAGAGTTTCAGACACAGTTTGAGAGAGAGTGTGACTTCCTTATTTGTTGCACTTCAGTTGAGATGACACCCAATATATGGTACATAGATAGTGGGGCTTCGAGCTACATGACTGATGTGAGGGAGAATTTTATTGATCTCAGAGATACCTAGGTCAGGATGGATATTTATGTCAGTGATGACACCATAGTAAGAGTTATTGTGCATGGAGTAGTTACATTTTAGAGAGATGGTTTGTCACCTATTTGGTTGATGGATGTTCTCTACGTCCATGGGTTGAAGAAGAATCTTATATCAGTTTCCACCCTCCAGGATAGGGATATTGAGGTGTCCTTCAAAGGGATAGAGGTCCTCATACACCCTAAGGGGTCATGTCTCACATTAGGGCATGGGATTGGAGTGAGGGATGGGAAACTATTAAGATTGATTTTTCAGCCACTTCATGCTTTGGAAGTGAGTAGCGACAGAAGCAGTCAGTTATGTGAGTTATGGCATTGGAGGATGGCTCACCTTCATCATGGGGCTCTTGGAGGACTGAGAGAGTTTGTGACATGAGTGCCATAGTTCAATTCATAGCATCAATATGTGTGCATAGGGTGTGCTCTTTGTAAGTTTACCAAGGCTTCTTTTCCCAACAGTGACTGCAAGTCAATTGGGGTACTAGATTTAGTACACACAGATGTGTGTGGGCCTATGTCTTGGGCATCCTTGAGTATTCATGAGTAATATCTCACATTCATTGATGACTACTCCAGGAATACCTAGATCTATTTCCTGAAGACCAAGAGTGAGGTCTTCAAGAGGTTCCAGAGTTCAAAGATCTTGTTGAGAACCAGACATGAAAGAGGATCAAGGTCTTGCGGTTAGATAATGGAGGTGAGTATTCCTCCATTGAGTTTGTAGACTTTTGTACCCGTGAAGGTATCATAATACATATGTTTGTTCCTTACAACCCCTAGCATAATGGGGTTTCCGGGAGGAAGAATAGGGTGATTGCAAGTGCAACGAGGTCTATGTTGCATGATCAAATTTTTCCTCTATACCTATGGGCATAGGCGAGTGCTCTTGCAGTTTACTTGCAGAACAGGATCCCCAACAGGATTTTGGGGAAGATGACTCCTAAGGAGGCCTTCAATGGTAGGAGGCCCGATTTATAGCACATCATGATTTTTGGTTGCTTGACTTATTCTCATGTCCCATGAGAGAGGAGAATAAAGCTAGACCCCACATCCCAACAGGGTATTCTAGTTGGATACTCAGAGGTCTCCAAAGCCTACTAGATTTAAATTTCATCACTGTAGAGAGTGGTGTGAGAAGAGATGTCATATTTGAAGAGGGTAGGGATTATCATAGATCTCTCGAGTCAAGATTTAGTGTTGAGAATGATGCAAAGACACAGATTGATGTCACAAAGGGAGTACAACCTCAGGTTTCTGGTACATGAGTTTCATGGGTGACAGGGTCAGCTTGCATAGCTTTAGCTTCACAGTCACAGGGGGTTCAGGAAGAGGGTGCATAGGATTCACCGTCTTGGAGTTTTGGGAGTAGGCTTGAGGTAGATACTCGTGGGAAGAGAGATCTTACTTCTCCTTTGACTACTTCAAGGAAAAGGAAACCGAGATGGTTTCAGGAGACCCTGAAGGAAGCCAAGGAGAACGTAGGAGATCTTATGAGACATTTTAGAGAGAGAAAAGCACCAGAGAGGCTTAGGTATTATTTGGATATGGTGAAAATTATCTCAAATACAGAGCCACAGACATTTGTGCAGTCAGTTGACCAACAAGTTTGGCGAGAGGCCATGCTGGAGGAGTATGACTCCATTATGCCCAATGATGTTTGGGAGGTGGTTTTGAGGCCAGTGGGGAAGTCAATTGTGACTTCCATGCGGTTGTACAAGACCAATTATGTTTTATATAGTATCATAGAGAAACACAAGGTTCATTTTGTGGTGTGGGGATTCTCTCAAGTAGAGGGAGTCGATTATGATGAGACATTCACACCAGTTGCGAGATACACCATGAACATGAGTATTATTTCCATAGCAGTGGAGATGGGTTGGAGAATACATCTAATGGATGTAAAGACCGCATTTCTCAATGGATTTATAGAGGATGAGATATACATTGAGAAGCCACAGGGGTTCGAGGTGAGTGAGAGAGAGTCTCATGTGTGCCTTTTGAAAAAGGAACTATATGGTATGAAGCAAGCTCTCAGAGATTGGTATTCACGCATTGACACATACTTGCTTTAGATGGGATTTGAGAAGATTGATGTTGATCCTAACCTCTATTACATCATTAGAGATGAGGACAAGCGCATTCTCATTTTATACGTGGAGGACTTCTTCATCACAGGTGCAGATGATCTCATAGCTGAGTGTAAGTTGGGACTTGCATCAGATTTTGAGAAGAGTGACATCGGGTTGATCCACTATTTTCTAGGCATGGAGGTATGGTAGGAGGAGGGTCACATATTCCTGGGATAGGGGAAGTATGTTGCAAACATTTTTAGCAGGTTTTAGATGGAGGACTGCAAGCCTATGTCAACTCCCATGGTCACCAAATGAAAGAATCTTAGTGCTTCAGATTCCCAGTTGGTGGATGCTACAGTTTATAGACAATTGATTGTATCTTTGATGTATCTGGTCAACACTCGACCAAATATTTGTTTTTCCATGAACACTCTCAGCCAACATATGGTAGAGCCTAGGAGTGTTCACTGAATTGGGGAAAAACATGTGTTGAGGTACATTGCAGGGTCAGATGATTATGGCCTAGACTATATCATATATGATGGAGTCATTTTGGTTGGCTACATAGACTTAGACTGGGCAGG
This sequence comes from Picea engelmannii, assembly GCA_009831015.1. Classification (NCBI taxonomy): domain Eukaryota; kingdom Viridiplantae; phylum Streptophyta; class Pinopsida; order Pinales; family Pinaceae; genus Picea; species Picea engelmannii. The sequence goes on from WSFP011407690.1 coordinate 4,788, forward strand.
ATGTGCTACTGACAGGAAGAGAACCTCGGGGTGTCATTTTGGGTTGGGGTCGGGACTTGTTCCCTGGTTCAGTCGAAAATACAAGTCAGTTGCTTTGAGTTTCATCGAGGTAGAGTATATGGTGGCCAGTCATGCCATTTGCGAGGCCATTTGGCTTCGTAAGATGCTGGTAGGATTATTTGGTAAGGAGTTTCCTCCGACCATCATTCACTGTGATAATCAGAGTTGTATCAAACTCTATGAGAATCTAGTTTTTCATGACACGTCGAAGCATATATAAATCATATACCACTTCATCAGAGATTGGGTTAAACGAGGTGCAGTACAGTTATAGTATATACTGGCTGATGAGAAAATTGCAGATATTCTCACCAAGGCCCTACCAAGGGGAAAACATGTCTACTTCAGAGACAAGATGGGCCTTATGAGAAACAGTTTCCTTGGTAAGAGGGAGTGTTGAGATTTGGGTACCTTGGGAAGTGTTCCCCTTGTGGTTTTGAGTATCTAACCACAAGTGGTAAATACTTTGGTACTATGTACCTTGTACTTTATGTCTAATTCAACTTTGACTTAACTTAAGTAAAAAAGTTAATTTTTGTCACTTAGGCAAAACTGACTAATTAGTCACTTTGTGGGTGAATGAGGGGACACAAAGTGAACTTAGGGAACTTAACCCAAAGTGGGTTTGTGAGTGATATTATTGTGGAATGATCTCAACCTTTGATTAGACATGGGATGGAGAGATCTCAACCAACCATCTCTTAGGTTTCCTTATGGAGGTTCAAGAGGGGCACATAGCGCCAAGAGAGGCTCATTCTATATTTTGTTCACTTGGAGAGGAAGAGGATAGAAATAGATATGGGAATGGAAGAAATGGATGAGGTTTTCAAGGGTGCCTCCTTCCATGGAGGGCTATAGGAGGCTTTGGCTTCCATTATTTTTTGGTATTGATGCTTGCTTGGAGGAGGGCACTCTATAGGAGGAGGGCGCACTTTTAGAAAGGAGGTATTTCTCTTGTCATATTGATTTAAGGAGTGTTTTGTTGGAGAGATATCACACAAGGTCAGACATGTGTGTAAGGGTTTCTTCTACAAAGATTCAAGCAGCAAGGGTGCAAGCTTTCAGTGGGATTGAGCAACAAGGGAGAAGGGTGTACCATGATTGGGAGCATCTACCTTCTTGGACTTGTATAGTAGCTTGAGAGGGGTTTACATTGTATTAGGTTCATTTGTTTCATGTAATTTTTGTATCTCACATTCTTTACATCACATATATGGACCTATATTCCAAACTGGTTGTCCTCGGGGGGATATTGTCCATAGTCGTGTTGACCAAAAACCTTTGTGTCCATTTTCATGTATGCTAGAGTTTAGAACAACATTATTTTAGTTGTAAATATATATAGGTGTGTTACATATTTAAGGCATACATGTGCTAACCTATTGGCTACTAAAACTACATGCTAGAGCACATTAAAAGCTTATGTAACCTTAACAAAGCAGTATAAAAGTTCATAAACAGTTTGTTGTTATAAAAGAGCAGCAAAAAAGTGTTTGACAGTTGAAACTTAGAGCCAACTTGAGCTCAAATATAGACCTATTTGGAAGCATGTTAGGACCTCAGAAAATCTTCCAAGTCAAGAGTGTAATCAATATTTTTAATTACTAAAATGAAAATTAGTAGAGGCACCTATATTGTGATTCCCCAACTGGTCAAGGAAAATTCATGTACACATCAATGCATCATCCAACATTATTTTTGGATCAGTATTACCAAAACCATATTTGTATACAGTTATTTTTCACCTGATCACCTAATGGGCATCATCTAGAGGTCAGTAGTCTAAAACACTGAATTATACCACTTTTCCCCTAAGTTTGCAATCCCTTTTTGTTTGTTCATTGGTTATCCCTTTACATCCCATGACCAAAATCATTGGTCTCTCCTTTTCCTCTTTCAAAGGGAGACCAGTCCCTCCTTGCAAGAATGAAAGGCTCAGCCAGGTCTATTACTCCCTATTTAGGAGTAGTTTCTATGAGATTAGATTAAACCTTGGATTTTTCATGGTTCGACCTCGAGAAGATTGTTATATTGGGCATCTTGATCCTATATAGATTAACCTTTGATATTATCTCTATTATCCTATATATTGAGGATTTATCATGGGAAAAGGGGAGAGAAAAGTGAAATCAAACTTATACTTATGGTTTGATTACAAATCTTGGGAAAGGGACTTGGGAAAGAGCTTCATCAACTTCTTGGATTGTAAGTTGTAATCCATTTGTTTTATCAATAGAATATGTACAATATTTTCCTCCTTACTTGATTGTATGTGATTGTTATGATCTTTGTAGGGAAATGATATTTGTATGTTATGTCATTAGATCTATTATCCATGTATACATGATTCGTTTGATCTTGTGAAAGTTTTTTGTGTCTCTATGCGTGTAGATCCATGTTGGTAAGAGTGAATGGAATCTTCGAGAAAGCTAACAACTAAGGAGCATGCAGGGACAATCGTCAGATCACCGGGTAAACCTTTCATTCCATCAACTTGTAGATTATTTATGTGTATAATTTAGATTTAGGAAAATCTGTTGTTTGCATCTCTATTATGTCTTAGGTCTAGGAAGAGCATAAGGAAGGTAACTCCTGCAGGGCTCATTTACCCTACAACACATATGATGATATGCTTGACCATACAAATGCATATGCCATTCAAAAATATAATAAAGAAGAATGCAACTACTCGATGATGGAAAGAGAAGGTTTAGCTATGATTTTTTCTCTTTAGAAATTTAGACATTATTTGTTGGCAAATCCTTTTACATTCTTTACCGATCAGCAAGCCTTAAATACTTGGTGAATAAACCGGTACATTAGGGAAGAATCGGTCAATGGATATTATTATATCAAGAATTCAACATCAGCTCAGACCACCTTTCCCGACTAGAAATAGAGGAAGAACCAACGGGGATCAATGACAACCATCTATATTCTCATCTATATCGGGTTGAGGTAACCCATAAGGATTTAGAAGACATAGTTCAATTCTTGGAGGAAGGGAAGGCTGTTGAAGTTATTCCTGAAAATAAGAAGAAGGTTCTAACATTAAAAGAAGCTCCATTCCCTCTCATGAATGGATATCTATATAAACTTGGACTTCTAGATATATGAAGGATATTCTCTTTGGAACATGAGAGACAAGGAATAATGGATGAAGCTCACAACATGGAAGATTCTTCAGGTAGGCCTTTGGTGCGAAAATTTACATATGGATTGTTGGATGAAGTTTAAACAATATGATATCTGTCAAAAAATGGGTCGACCCTTGTGGAAAAATGAGATTCCTTTATGATGTAGACCCCCTATCCCTCTTAAGGGCTGCGCAACCTCTCGGTAAGGATCTTTGATTCTGGAGCCGGAACGGATCTCCTGGTTCCGAACTGAAACCTCTATCTCCAAGTCCACAGGCCCTTGTCTGTGTTTTTCCCGTGCAAACCAATACTAGGCATGAGCCTCCACTCCACATGACTGCAGGCATGATCACGGGCTTAGCCTAAAAGGCACAACATGTTTCACGACTCTAGGGTTTCCAATACAACGAGTCATTGGCTCGTCTAAGTCCTGAAACCCTGATGAGGTCTAACGGAGGTTAGCCCCTCCCTTTCCCTAGCTCACATGACCACACGCCCATGACCACAATATTTACCATGAAGGCACGTCTGACTCCTCTAATTCACGAATGTCAAAATCACGATGACACGGGATCTACGGCCCAGATCTCCCCTTGGCCGACAGTTGCGATCACTTCGGCGTTTCACGTTTCACGACTTCATCCTTCACTAAGTCTGTTCGTTCCTCCTCCCAGTCTCCAAAATTCTGAAACAATCCCTCGCTGCAGATCAACATCCCTAAGCCTTCGAAAATCCAACCACCCTGATCTTGTCTTGGTGACTCACTATTTTGTTATTCAGGGTCTTGGGAGTCAAGGACCTCTGTCCTCCCAACTCACGATAGTTGATATCACGAAATGGACCAACAGTATCGATCTATTGCGGATCGACGATTTCTATCCCTCATAAGGTTTTGGGTGTTGAAAGGCCCTCACCGTTAACCTTCTCACAGTTCCACTTGATCCAACAGCCTGCGGAATGTTGGTGTTTCCTACTCAAGGCTCTCCACCATTTGTTCAAGTCTTTGTGGGTTTTCCCTCCTAGACGTATGCAACGTTAAAGCTTGTGCACTTGTCTCAAATCAGACGATCGTTGATTCTCCACCGTGATCTGATGGTCAATAACGCTCCTCCTCCTGAGCTTTTAGTCTCTCAGACTTAGAAAAATTTCTAAGTCCCCAAAGGTTTTGACCTCCGCTTCTCCTGGGAAATGGGTTCCTGGATCTCAATAACACTTTCTGAAGTGTTATTCCTCCTGAGCTTCGTCTGGTGCAGACTTCGATTTCTCACGCACTCCTTTCATCTAAGGGATCTCGATAACTCGGATCCAAAGGGTTTCTCACAGAGAAATTCCTCCCGATCTCCTTGGGTTCCCCTCATGCTCGATGAACACCTTGTAGAGCTTCAAATGAAGAGAAACAATTGAAACTGAAAAAATAAATAACATTCACAGTTCCATTCTCTCCTATCTTGATTCATTCACTTGCTCATAAAAACAGAATGACAGGAAATTGCAAACATTGTTCACACACCATGTATTTGGATCAATTTTCCTTTTGTTATATTCACAAGTGCCAAAATGGCTACAAAATACATTCAATTTACAATCACTGAAAACTGGGATCTCCTGCTAACTCACAGTTCTTTAACAACTACTCTCCCTCTGTATCGCAGCTAACCCTATTTGGGCATACCAAAAATCTATTTAAATCTGAAGGATTTTTAGGGTTTCCCCTACCTACTTATCTACTCTAAAAACTTAATCTACTGGCTATATTAGACCAGTCTCAATCCAGAGCCATAATGGAAACTCCTGCTCCACTTGCGATTTTCAAAACGTGCCTCAAAGGGTAAATTTTGGCACTGGTTCAAGCGTGCCTCCAAAGGTAAATTTTGTCACTGAGTTAAGGCAGATTTAAAAATAGGTTGCAACTGCCAACGTTGAAGTTCTGGAAGAACTCCCACATGTTCAGTGGTCCTGCCTATGCGCGCTTGCCAAAGATGCTCTTACATCATACTCCCCTTGAAAAAAAATTATGGACTCCTGTCCATGAGCTCCTGCACTGGTTTTCCCAGCTTTTGGATGGCAGCTTCATTTTCCCAACTGGAATCTTCGATTTGGTGTCCCTTCCATTTGACCAGATATTCAAAATAGATTTTCCTTCTGGTCTTCTTGCCAATCCTCTGATCCACAATTTTCTCCATCTATAGCTTTTCTGCCATGGGAATCTATTTCTACCACTGAATCTTTCCTTAATATTTTGATCCTTCTGTGTCATCTTTCCTGTAAGGATACAGGTTTGAAACATTGAATATGGGCAAAATTCCCACACCATCTGGCAGCTCAATCTCATAGGCGTTTGCATCAAACTTCCTTAAGATCCTACAGGGTCATATCTTCTTCATCTTCAACTTGTTATATGTTCCCCTAGGGAACCTTTCCTTTTTGAGATGTGACAAAACCTGATCTCCTACTTCAAATTGAAGTTTCCTACAATGTTGATCAGCTTTGTGCTTGTATTTATGGTTAGAACTCTACAACTGTTCTTTGATCTGGCTATGGAGTTTCTGCATTTCAGCAACAAAATCTTCTTTTCCAACGCTTTTGATCTCACCCTGTTCCAAGTCTCTCAACTCAGACACTCCCATGGGTTGAATTCCATATAGTATTTGGAATGGGATCCTTCCAGTACTCTTGTTTGGTGAGTCATTGTAGGCAAATTCTGCTTGTGGCAAAATCTGATCCCACTGATTATGATGCTTCGTGACTAAACTCCTCATTAAATTTCCCAAAATTCTATTTACCACCTCAGTCTGTCCATCTATTTGAGGATGATAATCTGAGATGAAGGACAAATATGTCCCCATATTCTTCCACAACGTCCTCCAAAAGTGACCAACAAATTGTGTATTTGTCCGAGACAATGCTCCTGGGTAGGCCGTTAAGTCTCAAAACTTCTTTGAAAAACATATTTGAAACATGTGTTGCATCACTGGTCTTATGGCATGGGTTGAAATGTGACATCTTTGAAAAACTATCCACTACCACAAATATGGAATCAAATCCCCTTTGTGTTCTTGGCAAACCCAACACACAATCCATACTTATTGCATCCCAAGGTCTCTTTGGTATTGGCAATGGTCGATATAATCCAGTGTTCTATCTTTTCCCCTTTGCATGTTGGCAGATTCTACATATGTTCACAAATTTTATCACCTATGTTCTCATACCTGGCCAACAGTATGAACTGATCAACTGTGAAAATGTTTTTTCATGGCTGAAATGTCCAGCCAATGCTCCACTGTGCTTCTCCTTCAGAAGATTATCCCTCATTGATCATCTTGGTATGCACAACTGATTTCCTCTAAAAAACAGTCCTTCCCGAATCATGTACTCTGTCCACTGACTTCTATCTCTCAGCAAAGGGTTTGTACATGCTTTCTATGCTTCCTCGAAGTCTATATCATCACAATACATATCCTTAAGGTGTTCAAATCCTAAGGTCTTCACCTGGAATTCCTGCAGAATCAAACATCTCCTGCTTAATGCATCAGCGACCTTGTTAGCATTTCTAGCAATATGTTTTATGACAAAAGTAAAATTTTGCATAAACTCAACCCATTTCGCATGCCTTTGATTCACTTTTTCCTGCCTAGTTATGAATTGTAAGGCTTGGTTATCGTTGTACAAGACAAATTCCTATGGGACAAGATAATGTCTCCACTTCTTCAAGGCTTGAATTATGGCATAAAACTCCTTGTCATATGTGGAGTACTTCCTCTTGGTCTCATTCAGCTTCTCACTGAAATAGGCAACAAGTTTGTAATCCTGACTCAAAACTGCTCCTATTGCAACTCCACTTGCATCACATCTTACCTAAAATGTCTTTTCAAAATTTGGCAAGACCAGAATCGGCCATTCTGTTATCTTCTCCTTCAGTATATTGAATCTCCTTTCGGCCTCCTCTATCCACTTGAATGAATTGTGATTCTTCTTCACTATATCCATTATTGGCACACAAATTCCACTGAAGTCTCTGATGAACTTCCTATAGAATCTCGCTAATCCATGGAATATCCTTATCTCGAACATGCTTCTTGGTGACGGCCATTCTCTAATCGCTTTCACCTTATCTAGATCCATCTTCAGTTCATTTGAAGAGATCACAAAACCCAAGTAAATGAGCTTTGTCTTCATAAAAGAGGACTTCTTCATATTTATCAACAACTTCTCCTGTTGCAGCCTCCTCATTACTAACATTAGGTGCCTCAAATGCTCCTCTTTAGTCCTGCTAAAGATCAGTATATCGTCCAGATATACAACTACAAATTTTCTAATGAAATCTTTTAGAATTTTGTTCATCAGACTCATAAAAGTGCTTGGGGAATTTGTTAAGCCAAATGGCATAACCAGCCACTCATACAGACCTTCATTTGTCTTAAAGGTTGTTTTCCATTCATCACCTTCTCTCATCCTGATCTAGTGATATCCACTTTTCAAATCTATCTTAGAAAATAAATTTTCTCCACTTAAGCAATCCATTAAATCATACATTCTTGGTAAAGGAAATCTATACCTCATGGTGATCTTGTTGATGGCTCTCAAGTCTGTGCACATTCTCCATCCTCCATATTTCTTTGGACTCAACACAGTTGGTACTGTGCATGGGCTCAAACTCTCTCTGACCAAACCCTTGTCTAGCAACTCTTGGACTTGGCTCTTCACCTCCTCATTCTCTCTAGGTGTCAATATGTATGCTTCTTTGTTCGACAGACTTTATCCTAGTATCAATTCTATATGATGATTGATACTTCTGATGGGTGGCAACGAGTTTGGCAGCTCATTCACCACTATATCAGCAAAATTATCCAACAGTTCCTGAACTTCCTCAGGCAAATCATCCATTGATATACTTGTAAGGATAACTCTAGGCTTCCTTACCACGAAAAACTGCATCTCCTGCTCTTCCTTGACCTCTTTCAGGTGTTCCTTCCCACTCATGAGAAGTATGTTGGTGATGGCTTCCTCTTTCACTCTCTTCTCTTCTATTGGCAGCAACATATGTGTTCTACTATTCTTCTCCAATGTATATGTATTTTTCCTCCCATCATGAATGAAATTTCTGTCAAACTGCCATAGTCTTCCCAACAGAATATGGCATACATCCATGGGAATTACATCACATAGGATTTCATATTTATGACCTCCTATTTTAATCTCAACCAAGCATTGTTTAGTAATCATTACCCGGTGTCCTTTTTGCAACCATGAGAACTTGTATGGATTTGGATGTGCAGTTGTCTTCGGCACCAATTTCTCCACCATCTTTGTGGATACTAGGTTGTCAGTGCTCTCACTGTCAATGATCACCTTGCATACTTTGTCCTTAGCCTTGCAAGTTGTCCTAAAGAGACTGTTTCTCTGCACTGGCTTTTCAATTTCTACCTCTGGCTTTATGAGAACTTTTATCAACATCAGGGATGCTCCATCCTCTGTTGCTTCTGCTTCAACATCTCTTTGTTTCACTTCTGAAATGTGAGCTTCTCCTCCTCCTTCTTTCTTCTTCTTGGGGAATTCCCAAGACATGTTCCTTGTCTTTCCACAGGCATAACATCTTATTCTTCATATGCCTCTTCCTCTAGAAGAGTTTCTTCCACCACCCTGTCTTTCTCAGGAACTTCCTCCTCATTCTGAGTGATTGTGTGGTTTCTCCACCTCATCCTTAGATTGATGTGTTTTGTCACGAGTAAATCCCTTGCTTTTGCTTGGGACCGAGCTTCTACCTCTTCCTTGTTGGCTTTATTTTCTGGTCAGCTTCTCCTCTGCCTTCAATGCAAGCTGATAAGCATCCTCCACGGTCCTGATTGACATCATGTTGAGCTCGTCCTGTATTTCATATATCAGCCCATTTATATACGTATCAACTTTCTCTTCATCTCTCTCTCTTTGTCCAATTTTGATGTTCAGTCGGCAGAACTCCTCGGTGTACTCCTTAACTGTCATCCCTTTTTGTCTCAGGTTCTATAGCTTCCTAGACATATTGATTTGATAGTCCTTGGGTATGAACTTAGGCATTAAATTGGCTACCATTCTATCCCAACTCTTTATCCTTTGCTTACCTTTACTTCTCCTCTCAGACTACAGTTCATCCCACCACAGTGTTGCATGCCCTTTTAGCCTGGTGACTGTCTGCTTCACCTTCTTCTCCTCATCGACATCTTCATAGTTGAAGTGTTTTTCCATGGATCTTATCCAATCCAACAGTTCTTCTGCATCTAGATTTCCCTCATACATGGGAACCTTTATCTTAGCTTTGCCTCCCAACCTGGCAACTACTCTCAACAAACGTTTTTCTGCAACCTCCTCTCCTACATCTTCTTCAACCTTAACCTCTTCACTTGTTGCATCACTGACGTCTCTAGTGTCAGGTGCTCTTCTCTACATTGCTTCCATTGTTTTCAATCTGGCATGAAATTCTTGCATCTCCCTCTCTATAACACAGTTGGCTAAAGGTACCTCTCCTCATCTCCTTGGCGGCATTGTGTCGTCTGCTTGTCACACACAGAGTACAACTTTGAGTTCTCTTCCTCCTCCTTTTCTCTTTCTCTTTCACCTAAAATCTATAGACGAAGAATTTATGCTCTGATACCACCTGATGCAGACCCCCTATCCATCCTAAGGGTTGCATGCCCTTCCGGTCAGGATCTCTAATTCTGGAGCCAGAACGGCTCTCCTGGTTCTGAACTGGAACCTCTATCTCTAAGTCCATATGCTCGTGTCTATGTTTTTCCCATGCAAACCAACACTAGGCTTGAGCCTCCACTCCATGTGACCACGGATGCAACCAGGGGCTTAGCCTAAAAGGCGCATCACATTTCGCAACTTCGGGGTTTCCAATACAACGAGTCCTTGGCTCCTCCAAGTCCTGAAACCCCAATGAGGGATAACAGAGGTTAGCCCCTCCCTTTCCCCAACTCACATGACCACAAGCCCATGACCACAAGCTTTACCATGAAGGCACATCTGACTCCTCCAAGTCACGAACGCTGAAATTGCAATGACGTGGGATCTATGGCCCAGATCTCCCCTTGGACGATGATTGTAAGCACTTTGGTGTTTCACATTTCGCAACTTTTTCCTTCACGAAGTCTGTTCGTTCCTCCTCCTGGTCGTTGAAATGCCGAAACACTCCCTTGTTGCAGATCAACGGCCCTAAGCCTCCAAACATCTGACGGCCCTGATCTTGTCTTGGCAACTCACTATTTTGTGATTCGGGGTCTTGGGAGTCAAGAACCTATGTCCTCCCAACTCACGATAGTCGATATCATGAAATGGACCAACGGTCCAGATCTATTGGGGATCGACGACTGTTATCCCTCTTAATTTTTTGGGCGTTGAAATGACCTCACCGTTAATCTTCTCGTAGTTCCACTTGATCCAACGGCCTGCGGGATGTCGGTGTTTCCTCCTCGAGGCTCTCCACCATCCGTTCAAGTCTTTGTGGGTTTTTCCTCGTAGACATATGCAGCGTTAACGCTTGCGTACTTGTCTCAAATTAGATGGTCATTGATTCTCCACCATGATCTGATGGTCAATAACACTCCTCCTCCTGATCTTTTAGTCTCTTAGACTTAGAAAATTTTCTAAGTCCTCGAAGGTTTCGACCTTCGCTTCTCCTGGGAAATGGGTTCCTGGATCTTGATAACACTTTCTGAAGTGTTATTCCTCCTGAGCTTCGTCTAGTGCAGACTTAGATTTCCCATGCACTCCTTGCATCTAAGGGATCTCAATAACTCGGATCCAAGGGGTTTCTCATAGAGAAATTCCTCTTGATCTCCTTGCATTCCCCTCAGGCTCAATGCACACCATGCAAAGCTTCAAATGAAGAGAAACAATTGAAACTGAAAAAAAAAAACTAACATTCACAGTTCCATTCTCTCCTATATTGATTCATTAACTTGCTCATAAAAACAGAATGACAGGAAATTGCAAACACTGTTCACATACCATGTATTTGGATCAATTTTCCTTCTGTTATATTCACAAGTGCCAAAATGGCTACAAAATACATTCAATTTACAATCACTAAAAACTGGGATCTCCTACTAACTCACAGTTCTCTTACAACTACTCTCCCTCTGTATCGCAGCTAACCCTATCTGGGCGTACCAAAACTCTATTTAACTCCAAAGGATTTTCAGGGTTTCCCCTGCCTACTTATCTACTCTAAAAACTTAATATACTAGCTATATTAGACCAGTCTCAATCCAGAGCCATAATGGAAACTTTTGCTTCGTTTGTGATTTTCAAAACGTACCTCAAACGGTAAATTTCGGCATTGGTTCAAGCGTGCCTCCAAAGGAAAATTCGGATGTTGAGTTAAGGCGGATTTCAAAATCGACTGCAACTGTCAACTTTGAAGTTCTATAAGAACTCCCACGTGTTGAGTGGTCCTGCCTCTGCGCGCTTGCCAAATATTCTCCTACATCACTTTACACTCGGTAAACCCTAGTTTATCATTTGAAATTTGGGAAATTGACTTTTATGGCCCATTTCCTAAAAGAGATAAAATAACAGGATCAAAATACATCATCACTGTAGTCGAGTACATAAAAAAATSGTTGGAGGCAGAACCAGTCAAGTTCTTGCACAAAGGAAATTGTAGCTAAATTTATATATGAAAATATAGTTACAATATTTGGATGCCCCTTCRCCATATTATCAACAACCAAGGAACCCAATTTGTTAATGGGGCAATCCAAATATTGTTGAAAAAAACCATTATTGATCATAGGAAGAAATCAACCTATCATCCCCAAGCTAATGGTGTAGTTGAATCCTTCAATAAGACCCTTCAAAAAGGATTAACAAATATTTTTGGAATTGATAGAGACGATTGGGATGATAAGGTCCCTGCATTACTTTGGGCATATAGGAACGTGTATAAAATATTGATTGGTCACACTCCCTTTAAGCTAGTATATGGCCAGGAAGCTATAGCCCCACTACTTTTTGGGACCAATGTAGCTAAAGTAACATCGGTGCTTAGGAATGACTTAGAAAAATTTGGGAATCGGTGCCTCCACCAATTGCACCAATTATAAAAATAAAGGATAATTTATCTTCATCACCAAGAGGTCCAAAAACGATAGCATAAAGCATGGCATGACCGACACTTGAAAATAAAAGACATTAAAAAAAGTTATTTAGCATTAACGTATGACAATCGATCCTTTTGCATGGATATTTCCCTCGAGAGGAACTAGTTCCAGGGATTATTTTAAGGATGGAAATTTGTCTTAAAATGTAGAAACCTTGGTGAATCTTACTAGTCCTTGATATGAAAACTATAAAATGTTTGGTGATAGTTTTGTAAAAATATTCAAATTTCGAAGGATGGTATATAGTTTCTTTAAAATTTGGGCTATTTTTAAGGTAAAATAGTTTTATTCTATAGAATTTAGGCAAATAATTTTTAGAAAAAATGGAAAGTGGTGAATCTTTTTTTTGGGGGGGACATGGAAAATTATCCCATGGGTGAAATTTAGCCCCTAAAATTTTCCCTGACTAGTTCCACAAGGGGGTCCCCAATGTTTGAAAAGATTCACTTTTTTTGCAAATCATAGAGGAATTTCTCCCCAACAACATGGACTCAATACACCATGATAGTGAACAATTCAACCTAAGGCACTTCCTATTGGATATATTACACACCCACCTAATATTTATATTCTTATGTTCATTAGTCTATGTTGAGAGTGTCCCTTGGTATGAAATATTCTCCTCTAGATGAGAATATTCTCCCCTAGATGAGGGCACCACATACTCTTTAGTCATTACTCAGTTGTACTTCAATTATTCTAATGGAGTCACATGGAAACCTCAGTATTATCACCGAGTATTGCATGCTTATCTTGAGATCATCACCAGGAGGGCACATTCACCTCGGGATCATCACCAGGAGGGTGAAATTCATGTGCATGAGTCTAGGAGAGTGCTACACATGTGAATGCATGAGATTCTTTCCTCTCCAGTTGTGTAAGCTAGTTTACAGATGACTACATGGTCAATTAACTAGGACTAGGTGGAAATTCACTTAGGTTTATGTCAATGTATGTCCACATCTCTCTAGAAGAATAAAATGGCACATCAATTTGAGCATGTAGATTATATTTATTGTAAATTATTCACTCTTTGAGTGTCTATTAGTGTGTAATATAATCGTTTCATTCTTTCTCTCCAACTCTTCTCTTCTTCTCTCAACTTTGCAAGTTTTGTGTTTATTGTTGCTAGATAGATTCTTTGTGCAGGTTTCACTACAAGTTTACATGGTATTAGATCCCATAGGTTCTAGGAAGAAGGTTCACAAACAATCATTTGAAGGTACAAAATATGGAAGCAATCACAAAGGATTGAATTCCCATAGTGCTCCATTCTTACCCCATACAACTACTTTGATTGGAAGCCTAAATTTTTGTTTCATCTCAGATGCAAAGGACTTTATCGGATCACTACAAGAACCGAAGCAAAGAATGATTCCATTGATGGAAAATCGTGTTTTATCAATAGAGAATATATGGAATTCAGACTCACTTGTCTATCAATTTCTCCCAAATTACTACTTCATGTTGAATCATTCTCAACTCCAGGTGAAGTATGGACCAAATTGGTGTTGGAATATTAAGCAATATTGTGGGGGGGTGAAACATTATTGCGCAGTTTTAACAATCTTAAAACTCTTTTTAACTTTCACTAATTATCCCATAGATTATGATGATGATGATGATGATGATGATGATGATGATGATGATGATGATTAACGTCCACTAAGACCGAATTGGTCTATTGGACCTTAAGAGGGTAAGTGATTAACAATGCATAGAACTAACCATGTCAAAAGATTCATAGTACACATATGTTTTATGTGGAAACCCAAATGGGATAAAACCACTAAATAATTCTTTTATAAAATCATATAGGTATCAACCGTACGGTTACAATGCTTGTAGGCACCAACCTGCAGGAGACAACAATCTCCTCTCTTGAGCACCAACTCAGCAACAATGTTTGCAAACACCAACTTGTAGGAGAAACCAATCCCCTTAGTTGAGCACCAACTCAAGAATTATTGTAGGAACCGACCTACAACAACAATTTTTGCAGGCACCAACCTGCAGAAGACACCAATCTCCTCAAATAGTCAACAATTATATGATATCTATTTCCTTTCTTCACCTGTACAAATCTATTTCTTTGTCTTTATTGTCACAACACTTTCCATTAGTTCACCATCTGCATGATTTTAGAAGTTCCTTTAACCTTTCACCTCCGAACCACCCTTAGACATTCACATCCTTCTTCCTTTCATTTTCTACAACTCGGAAACCTATGAGCCTCAGCATTTTCACTCTTGCATACTCGAACCTCGGAGCCTCTTCATCTCATCCACAATTCACTCACCCTTCAAAAAACCTGGCATAGTTATTTATATCGACCCCATGCATCCAAGAGTTTTTCCACATAATAAAGGAATCACTCTCATGTTGTCGGCTCCAACTTACTTTGGATTTCCTGCAAAAGGATCCTTTGAAACAGGTCCCAAATTCCTCCTAATTTGCATGCTCTCTACTCATTGATCAATATTAACACTCAGCTTCCATCTTATCAGTCCTTGAAATGATCATGGTCGTCAATTTTTTCTAATATCACCAAAATAAGCAATACAACCTCAATGCTCAGCATTCGTCGAATTGGATCCCTAGTTCAATTGTAATCGTCGATATTGTCTAGTGTAACACACTACATAACCTTAATGCTCAGCAGTCGTCCGATCTAGATCTTGATTCATTCTTGACCATTGATTTGTTTGTCCTTTGATATCAGGACCACCAAGTCCACTGGGCTACTGGGCCCCTGAGCCATTAACATTTCACCCACGACTCTTAGTCTCAATCTGTTATGCTATTGGGATCGTCGGGCCATCAGCCTATCGGCCCTTCAGCCCTCGATTTATCACCCCTCCCCCCCTGGAACTCCATTTTTATGATTTTAACCTTTTACCACAGTCTGATCTCTGATATGACATGGCACCAATGTGTGCCCTGACACATGGACTGTGTTTGTGGAATCAATGTGATTATGACTTCATCGCTTCCTATGGCTCTACTTTATCACTATGGAACTTTGACATGTCGCATTGTCTTGATTGCTTATGTATCATATGTCATGGTCTGATGGGGCATCACCACCTAGTGGTTAGCCCACCGGGCACTTCAACATTACACCTTTACCATTATTTTGATCTGGTTATGGAAATGTGTCTTCCAAGTTCCATCCATCTGACCCATCAGCCTATCGAGCGATCGATCCACTGAAGCACCAAGCCTCCAGAACCTCTAACACTACACATCACCATTTTCCCTGATCCAACATGGAACCTTGTCACTCCATGTTTCGGCCACCAGGTCCACTGGCTTATCGGTCCATCGGGCCTCCCAGAACATCACGCAATAGGTTTACAACTTTCATGTGATGTCCAATATGGCGATATAAATTGGGCCCCTCAACATTTGATCTTGGTTGTTGATATCTGACGATCAATCGTCATGATTTCATACACTAAAAGTTAACCCTTCATGCACGGTTTCATGGCTTTCCTACTCACATTCAAACTTGATAAAAATGTTTTTTCATTATAAAATCTTTGAACTCGAATCTTCTTATGCATGTAGGATAATTCAATAGTCATTGTTTACTTGATCTGGTTAGCCTAGTTATCGAGCATCCTCGCAAAGACCTTGCCTAGACTTAATCAATGCACAGAGACATCCACTCCTATTGTTCATATGCACAGAGTTCATGCATCTCTTGATTCACCTTCTAGATCTCATTCCTCTAGTTTAATGCATGCTCAAAATTTCTTCTACACCCTCATACTTGGAATTCAACTCTCGTTTTTCAAGCTTTGATCACTCATCTTCACTAACTCATTTTTCTTGCTACTTATTAGTACAAAAACTCGACATTCATTGCTTCCTCTGTCTATTTCGATTTTAAGTAACCCATTAACTCAACACTAATATTGTGAAACGTTGTTTCTATCAGTCTGTCTCCTTTGGCATTAATGACAACATTGTTTCCAACAATCTCCCCCTTTTTCATTGATGGCAACACATAGTCTTTTCTTATATTCTTTTAGTTTGCACAATGGTGCTCTCTCTTTCTGCAAATCTCCCCCTTTCTCTGGTACTCTCCCCCTTTGACATCAATGGTAAAGGGATTTTCTCCCCCTTACATTATACTTTTTATTCTTTGATCTACAACCAGCAACCTTCTTGTCTTTTTCCAGCTCCCCCTTAGACAGTGCTTATTTTATTTATTTATTGTACCACTTCCTTATTTATGCACTCTCCCCCTAAGATTTTGTTTTTTTTTAGCTCCCAATAGCTCTCAATTAAAGCTAGCATACCTTAATCAGAAATGGGAATGACTCCCATATTATGTCTGAGATACTGAAATGTATATTTGGGTAGTGATTTTTTAAGTATTTATGCAATTTGTTCCTTTCTTGGCACATATTCCAGCTTTACAACTTTGTTTGTAACTTGTTCTCTTAGAAAATGGTACTTTATAGGTATGTGTTTTTTTTTGAATGCATGATAGGGTTCTTAGAAATTATTATTGCATGGGTGTTATCACATAATATAGAGATTTCTTTTTGTAATGAATATGAATGTCTTGTAAGGTATGATTCATCCAAAGAAATTGTGTGCAACAGGCTATTGTTGCAATGTATTCAACTTCTACAATTGACAGAGAGATTGATGATTTTTTTTTCTTAACCAGGAAACTAGGCAATTTCCTACAAAGAGTGCACCTCCACTTGTGATTTTTCAGTCATCTACACATCCTACCCAATTAGCATCAATGTATGATTTCAAGGTAAAATATTCACCTTTTGGATACCATAGTCCATAGTCCAAATTACCCTTCATATATCTGAATATTCTCTTGACTACCTGTACATGAGAGTATTTTGGTGCAGATTGAAACCTTGCAACAATTTCAATTGTCTACATCACATCTGGCCTTGAAGTTGTTACATACAGCAAGCTGCCAATCATGGAGTTGTACATTTTTTTATCATCTGCCATGAATTCATCATTTTTTATGAGCTTGCATCTTGTCATCATAGGAGTGCTCACTGGTTTGAAATCCTCCATTTTGAACTTCTTGAGCATCTCCTTGGTGTATTTCATTTGAGATATAAATATACCTTTTTTTGATTGAGAAATTTGCAATCCTAAGAAGAATGATAGCTCTCCTAGCATTGACATCTCAAATTCACTTTGCATCTCTTCAACGAATTTTTCGCTTAGCCTATAAACATTACTTCCAAATATTATATCATCCACATAGAAAACAATTATTATCATGTCTTTGTACTCCTTTTTTATGTAGATGTTGTTGTCTGTAGCTCCTCTTTTAAATCCTAGTTGTTGTAAATGTTTGTCTAGTCTGGAGTACCAAGCTATAGGGGCTTTATTTGGTCCATAGAGAGATTTCTTGAGTTTATGCACATAATCACCATATTTCAATAACTGAAATCCTTCAGGTTGTTTAATGTATACTTCTTCCTCTAAATTTCCATTTAGGAATGTTAATTTAACAACCATTTGATAATTTTAAAGTTATTGTAGCAAGAAAATGCCAAAAACATCTTGATTGCTTCCAATCGTGCTACTGGAAAGTTTCTTCAAAATCAACTCCTTCAATTTGAGCATATCCCTTGCATACCAATCTTTCTTTGTTTCTTACTACCTACCCATTTTCATTTTGTTTATTCCTTAAAACCCATTTAGTGCCTATTACATTTGTATCCTTGGGTCTAGGAACAAGATCCTAGGTTTGGTTCTTTTTTATTTGGTCCAACTCATCATTCATGGCATTGATCCAATGTTTATCTTGGATGGATTCTTCAAAGATATGAGGCTCTGTTGTAGGTAGTAATAAAAAGTTTACTTTATTATTTATTCTTCTCCTTATTTCAGGTCCTGTACTCTTGCTTCGAGGAATTTGGCTTTCAGGATTATTCTTTTGTACATACCTCGAAGCCGTTTTTGTGTCCTATATTTTTTTTTTTATCTTCCTCTTTTGTTTGTTGATCCTTCTTTTCTTGTTGTTCTTCCTCTGATACATATTCTTGTTTTTGTTCCTCTTCATGTCGTTCTTCTTGCAAATATTCATCTTCTTCTCTTCACTTTTCTTCTTTTGAAATTTGGTTTGTAATGTGTGACTTTTCATCATCTACCTTCACATTTGTACTCATTGATATATTGTCCAACCTTATATTGTAGCATATATAGGATTTACTATCAAATGAGTAACCTAGAAAGATTCCTTCATCTATTCTAGAATCAAATTTGCCCAAATTTTCTTCACTTCATTTTATGTAACATTTATTCCCAAATACTTTGAGATAATTAATCATTGCATGAGTTATGCCTTTACACAGTTCATATGGTGTTTTATCATGATTTTTTCTAAGAAAACATTTTGTTTATAAAATGAACAACAATATGTATTGCTTCTCTCCAAAACATGTCTGATAGTTTGTAGTCATTTAACATAGTTCTTGCCATTTCTTGCACGGTCTTGTTTTTTCTTTCTGCCACACCATTATGTTGTGGTGTCCTAGCTATTGAAAATTGTTTTTTGATTCCATGCATCTTACAGAATTTCTCAAATTCATTTGAAGTAAAATCAACTCCATTAACTGATCGTAAGCACTTGATTTTGAGGTTAGTTTTGTTTTCTACTACTTCTTTAAACACCTTAAACTTATCAATTGCTTCTAATTTTTTCTTTAGAAAAGAAACCCATGTCATATATAAGTAGCATAAAGTAGTGCTCACGTTGTAAGCCTTTGGTTTTGTTTGGTCCACAAAGATTAGTACGAATGAGTTGCAAAGGATTTGAAGTTGAATTCTCATTTGTTTTAAAGGTGACTCTGGTCTGCTTTCCATGTTGGAAATGTTTGCAAATGGGATTTGAGGATTTTATAATTAAGGTCAAATCCATTACAACCTACTTCTTGTTGTTTTTTACTAAATTGTCAAAATTTGTGTGTCCCATTCTCCTGTGATAAACCCATCTTTGATCTATTTGTTCCATGCAACATTTCTCTCCTTTTACTTCATCTAAAATGTATATGTTATTAAGAGTCTTGAGTGTTGTAGTAACTAGTCTACCATATTTTTCACTTCTTATTTCACACTTTCAAGAGTCAAAATCAAGAGTGTGTCCGTGATCACATATTTGACTAACAATGAGAATATTGTGTTCCATATCTTCAATAAGCAGTACATTTTCTTCTTGGGCTTTCTCACTTCCAAGACCGATTGTTCCTTTTCCAATTATTTTGGTAGAATTATCATTTCCAAAAATGACATTGCCTTGTTTTGTATTCTTAAGAGTTAAAAACCTAGTCTAGTCTCCTCTCATGTGCTTGGAGAATTGATCAAGGGATCAAATTTTGCTCAAATTTCAAAGTGCTCGGAATGCAACGAAAATAGTGCCATTGCGTCTGTCTCGTCTTCCTGATTTCGGCGGTATATTTACTTTGTCAAATGGACTCCGTATGGAGAAGATATCGCGATCTGTTCGCCAAGCCAAACAGGCAAAAAAAAATTGATGTTGATTGTACCAGTCCGTACAGTGTGTACGGTCTGACGTGGCAGAACCGTACGACCGTACAGGGGTGATGTGGCAGATATGGTTGGTTGATAGATGGCGAGTCAGGAGCTGACACGTGTCCATTTATGGGCAAATGGTTTGAGGACACGTGGCCCAATCGGTGGGCGCCACGTGTCACTCATTATTTGGTTTTTGGGTTGTATGTAAAATTGATATGGGAGTCCGTGGGGTTCGACCCCCAGACCTCCCCCCACAGTATAGCGCCTTCGCACGACCGCCCGACCAATGGGCCACAAGTTATTGCTTGTTATGTATATGCACTTAAATGTATTTATGTTTACCCTTTTGTATATTGGGCGGGGGGTCGGGTCGGGGCTTAGCCCCGACCCGTGGTCGTGTGCCCTTTGTATATGACCATAGTCCGACGATTGGCGCGGGGGTATTAAATATAACCCATAGTTTTTATATGACCATATGTTATATATGCGCGCGGGTGTTTATATATGTGGTTTCATTATATAATATATGACCATGCTTTACACATTGGTCAGACCATTTGCGCGCGGGGTTAAAACATATGGCCCATGGTTTTTCATATCACCAGATCGCGGGAAAGGAGTTGCTACGGTTTTAAAACGGGTATAACGACTTAACCACCTATTTGCCCAACATATGGTCATATGCGCCATACGCCCAGGTGCCGAGGCGGTTAGGGGCTGGCGTGCCCTTAACCGTTCTACGGTTTGCACCATTGGCGCGGTTGCACCCGGTGTTGGGTTTTCACGCTTTAAAATGCATGTGAGCCAGGTTCATTCAGGAGGGGTGCGATTTGTAGATTCAGAGACTGCAAGCTTGAAGAGGGAGACTTCTAGGAGGCCTAACTTCTTCATTTTTCGACCGATTGAGGTGCCGAAAGAGCCCAGACAGGGGTTTTGGGACACTCTGAAGCCATTGGAGCAGTCGGTTTGTTATTTTGAGCATTGTAAGACATGTTTTTTTATCACTTTTGAGAAATTAATAATAATGATCCATTGGAAGCTGGACCAGGAGATGTAGCCCATAAGAGGGGTGAACTCCTTTATCAATTGTTGTGCTTATGTGTTTTTGTTCATTGATTATGTTGTTTTCTATGTGTAATTTTCATAAGTAATCCTT
>ML859881.1:7717-25199 GCA_009831015.1 Picea engelmannii
GGGAACGAGTGGAGGGGGTGGCGTGTGAAGGGGACAAGTGGAGGTGGTGTCCAAGTGCTGAGGTGTGAGGGGGGATGGGTGGGTATCTCGCTAAGGATGTAAGGACGAGCTATCCAAATTTTGACCACCACCGTGGCCTAGACGGTGTGTTGAGTGGATTGATGAGTTGTCTGTCGAGTGCTTAGTATCATGGGATTGGCATGTTGTGAGAAATTCCATTAATGACTAAAGTACCTTGCTTGTGATCAATTGCCAGGTTTGCTTGAGCGTCTGCCAGGTGATTGTTTCTTCTAAGGATGTGAAAAAAGTGGACATTGGGGAAGAGCTTGAGCATTACCGCAATTCTTTGTAGGATGGATTTTAGGTGTAAATTTGGGGGGTGAGATCCGTTGAGAGCATAACCTATGATTATCTTGAAGTCCCCGATCATTGAAAGAGAGTGTATGTTTCTGCTTTTGGCGAGATGAAGCCCTTGGTATAGAGCATAGGCTTCAGCTTGATTATTTGTGGTGATGCCCAGGTTCCAATGAAAGGATAGCACTTAGTTTCCTCGTGGGAAGATAATCACCCCTCTCGCTCCTTCCACTTCAGATGTTTGAGGGAATTTTGGTCGCCTAAGGATTTATGATTTAATTATGTTTTGATTAGGGATGATGTCATTTATGGTTGATTTTTGTTAATATAATTTTTTTTATTTAAAAAAAGTGTTTTTAATAAGAATATTATTATCTAAAAAAATAAATTTTATGTGTAAATTATTTGTCTCTTAATACATCTATGTACTTTTTAGATTTCATTGTTACTCTTATTATACTGTCTCTGGGCAGTATATAGCATTAGTTCATGTTTGACTGCCATATTAATCTTCATTGACTTAAAAATTTATATGCCAAACTTAATCTTAAACATAGGAAAAATTTATTTTTTTTATATATAAAATAACAAATTTGTATTATAAGCTTCACGTGGTTCGAGAATTTATGTACTGATGGTAAAATTAATGTTTTTTCCGGCTTCCAGAAATCAATTCGACTCACCTACTGTCGCAACCACTGCATTGTGCTCAACTTTCAAGTCTCCATCCATATGTGCAATGTCTTGGACTCTGAAGAGCACATGTATTGGCTTGATTTACTAGATTTATCTTCTTCGACCAAATTATCGATTTCGTTTGATGAATATTCGTAATTTGGTTCCTCCAAGAAATTGTATCGACCTTTCCCTAGACCGAAGTAATCGTACCTCCATAGTCGTTTGGGTCACATGGAGTGTCCAATCCTTCGAAAGAATGAAAGGAGGAGGCGTGAACCTGAGCATGAGGGAAGGAAAATAGATTCTCACGAGTCTTGTTCCTTGTTAGGAGATTATCCCCCTTGTGTGATCAAGGTGGATATCGGTGGCCACCCACCTTTTTCAACTGGCTCAAAACAGTTTTCTGGCAATTTTGGTAATTTACTATTTTTAGCAGTTTTTCACTTTCGGAGTTGTTTTGAGGCCCTAAACGATGTTTTTGGGGAAAATGGGGAGCAATATGCAATTTCCTCCAATATGTCCCCCAAAATGAATCTCCTCGACGATACCTTTCCAACGAGCTATCATACGCCTAAAACGGAGATCATATGCAAAAGTTACGACCCCGGGAAGTTGATGTACTAACTTACCCAATTGGGGCCCACATGACTTTTGGCACTTTATCTCCTAGGGTTAGGTTTTTGGATGTCTAGGGTTTTTGGAATTCCTGTTTATTGTAAAAATTCCTTCAGAGCCTCATTGTAATGATCTTATTGCGAGTGAGCACAGTCGTCACATCTCTCCTCAGAGATAAGCCACCACCATTGCAACAAGCTTGTTTCCACTGCATTTTACAGTTTCACCTTATTTCCTTATTGAATAGAAAACTAGTTTTATTGTATCTCTGTTATTTTGTGTTAATCACCTGTTAGTAATATGTAGTCATTTAGTTCTACTCATAAAATCCAGATAAGTGGTATCAGAGCGGTCTGCTTCTTGTCGTCTTAATGCATGTCCTCAACGAGGTTGGAGTACAAAGAGTTGGGTCTTGAGCTTGCTTCTCTTGAGAACAAAATCTCTCACACGCCCAAGTGACCTCTCATGGGAGGAGAAAATAAAGATGACGAGACATGAGATCCTTTCAAACTATTGATTGAGGAAGCCCTCACGCAACAAAGGAACGAGATGATGGATAGTTTCATGCAAATCCTTCGGCGGCTACTAACAGGCAATGCATCGTCTTCGAGCGGAGACACCACCCCCTTCAAGGTACAAATAAACTTCGACATTCCTATATTTGAAGGTCAGATAGATGCAGATGTTGTAGAAAAGTGGTTGAATATACTAGAAGGGTATTTTTCTATCCATAACTTTTCGAATAGAGAAAAGATTACTTTTGTGCTCCTCAAAGTCGTTCCCCATGTCAAAGATTGGTGGGAAACTTTTTGTGAGGAAAAGGAAACATAGGAACCCTCATTATTTATAGTCATGGCCACCTAGAAATCCTTCAGGGATTTTATTAAGGAACAATACTACCCTGTGGGAAGTTATGATGACTTGTATACCAAATGGACCACACTGCGGTAAGAAAGAGACAAAGCAGTGCCAGATTTCACAAATATCTTCCATACCTTGCGCACCAAGCTAGGTATCTGTTAGTCCCTAAAGTTGCACTTGACTGTGAGAGGGAAAGCTAGGGAATCATTCGTTTATTGCAAAGTATTTTTAAGGTTTTATGATTTGATTTTTTTTGTAGGGTGGTTGAAAATTGGCTCAAGGTTACAACATGACATGAAAATCAAGATCAAAACATAGCATATCCCATTGGCTGAATAATAGGTAGACACATAGATGGATTAAACCAATTTAAGAAAAAGGAAGATGAAGTCTTCAATTTGTCAACTTCACATGAATTCTCGTCTCAAAATGTCATAAAGAAACAAGACTATCAACTTGATATCAAAACTTGAAAAATTATCTCTACAATAAACTTTTCACTGTACAAATTAACAGTCAAGAATAAAAAAGCATTGCAATCTGAATAATGAATTCAAGCATGAAGAAAGAAATAACAGAGTAGAGAAAAGAGGGTCTAACCATCCATATGTCTTTGCTATTAAGTGTCAAATTGAACATAAATTCCTTTTACAATGAACTTCACAAAAAGGTCCCCTGGATCTCCAATTTTTCGACCAGCACATAGTCTTTCCTCTGTCTATTTAAACTATCTATACAACTTCCAGATTCTATCATCTAGTATAGCTTTAATGACTAGTTTTGAATAGTATTTATCTACTAAGGTGGTTCACTCAAAAAGAGCTTCTACAATCCCAAAATAGATCACAACTCAACAACTTGATATTGCAAAATATTGCCAGCATTTACGTTTGACTCTACAAAATAGGAATTTAGTTTGATTTTGTAAAACAACTCAAGGTCTTAGCATCTCACTGACCAAAAATGAGTAGGCTTTGCCATATTTTCTAGAAAACATTTAAATCATGATTGTAGCAAATTTCCATGTTACCTTTAAGATATAATCACAGCAGTAGCTTTAACATTTTTTTGTTTGAGCTTTGTGGTAAGCACGACATTGTGCCAATAGAGTCTGAAATTAATCTCCCTGAGTTCTTTGAGCAATGCCCTTTGCTCTTTCTTATTCTTTTTAAAACCTTGAATCCTTTCTTATTGGCGGGCATTCCGTTGTTCTATCTGCGCCTTTTCTTTCTTTAATTGTCTTATTGTTTTCCGAAATTCCTTGATCCTTTATTTATTAGTTCTGATTTTAACTCTGAATCCTGAGCATTCTTCAAAAGGTGCAGGTTCATTCAGGTTTAAGGCAACTTTGGGTTATTTTTCTTTAACTTGGTACTTTGATACTAATCCCGATCTATGTTCTTCATCAGAACTTGTTGAATCTATAGCTTCAGGCACATCTGATATGCGATCCGAGTCTTCAAAGTGATCATGTTTATCCTCAGGGGTTTCACTGATACCTTTATCCATTTCTTTAGCTTTTGCTAATCTGGTTGAAGCTCTCATTACAGGTCCTGTAGATGGGGAAATCATTCCTTTTCCTTTGCTGACTGGTTTCTTAGGCAATGAAGTTCTTTTTTCCCTTTTTCTGGTACTTTCTACAACATTTTCAGAGTCATATTCTATGACTATGACGTTTTCTTCTTTGATTGATGGATTAAACATGGCCTTTGACTTCAGTCTATACTTGTTGGTGACCCTAGTAGAATTCCTTCTAGTTTTTTGTGATACAGACACACCTTTAACCCTTTTCCCTTTGGCTACAACACCCATTTTACTGGTTGATGGCGTTTCATGCTTGACTGTAGTTTGAGTATCAAGATATTTATCTGAATCATTTTCCCCTTTAACATCTTCTTTCGAAAACGTTTCAATTTCTGGATCCCACCTAGGTCTTTTACTTTTGCTCCTCCTGGTCACCCTGATATCAGACACCTCCTCTTTCACAAGGGTTTCATCGAAAATATCTCGGCTCTGTGTAACTGTCTTTCTCCCATTGCCTTTCTTCTTCTTATTGGACTGAGTGATAGGGTTTAAATATTGTGTGAGCCATCTCCAGGGCTTATGTAATTCACTCAAATAAGACATGAATAAGGTTTTAATTAGGACTTGATGGAACATATTTCTCTTAGCATTGGTGGAGAGTGACTGCACTCTCTTTGACATCTTTGTCAAGCTTTTGAGTAGAAAATAAGGGAGATTTAAAGGGTAATCACCATTTAAATACATTAGTATCCTAATGTGGTAGATATAGATCAGTGAGAATCTACCTTCGTAGGTGATATACCTATGGATCATGATCAGAGCCATGTGCCATTTGGGTCGAATCCAGCTACGAGGTATTCCCCTTTTCCAATCTAGATTTTGCTTATCTAGAATCAGGAATTGGTTTACAAATTCTGTAACCACATGCTCTTTCTTCAACCATCTTTCTCCTCCAACCACCAACCTGTAAGCCTTTGCGATAGTCTGCTCTGTCACTAGCATCAACATCTTACCGATCTCCACCTCGTGACCATCAAAATTCAGAGTGAACTCCATGGAGACTTGCTCATCATAACCCTGAAAAGTGGTAAGGAATTCAAACCACCCAGCGTCTCTAAACCTTTGAGCCATCTGAGGATAGGCTTCAAGAAGTTCGACACCCTCTGGTTCTATTCTGACAACCTATCCACTCCTCTTTGGCACCATCAAAACACAATTCTGCAACTAGCACCCTCGGGTTCCAAATTTGACACCTGCAATCTGTTAGTGTATACTGTTCCTTTGAGCGAATACCTGCACCTAAATTCAACAAAATCGAATAGGTATAATATAATGATCATTGAGAAATGAGTGATTTAAAATGAGTCATGTGCGGGTACACAACAATCGGATTATGAAACGGTTGAATTTGCAAATGATTTCCAAGCTTTCATGGACGCATGCGAACTCTCAACCCACGAGTTGTGTCATCATAATGAAATCTGGATGGCAGGTGCGTATCAAGGCATGATTATTTTGGCGCTACGGGAATAGCCTTATTCTCGTAGCGCTATTAATGACTTAGCAAAATTTGAAAGTTTGAAATTCAAATAGGCATATAAGGTGACACCTCGTTTTAAAACCATGTCTTTCAAAATCAAACTTAAATAAACTATCCAAAAACTGTAATGCAAACCATATGACACTAAAAACAAAAAATTGAAATCAACTGGAAACAGAAAATGAAGTGTGAGTAAGAAGGGTTTAGGATAAGGGTTTCTCACTAAACCAAGACAAAATTAGAGACTAACATTGGCTCCTTCTAGGGATGGAGTTTTGATAATAAACTCCAAGAACTGCAGACCAATGCCTTTCCTTTTTCTATGATTTACTGATTCCCCTGCAACTATCAGTCTTTTATTCTCATCATAACTGTAAAAAAAACAAGTCCATTGGGTATATGGAGTCTTTATTGAAAGGAAAAAACCTACTGTACTAACTGAAACCTGATGAGCCCTTAGAGAAAATATTGCTTCAAGAACCTCCCATTCACTGGGCCCCCAAAAATTTCAGTGTTATCTAAATTATGCAGGAGAAAGGTGTTATTGTTGATTACCTTGGCTACCTTGAAAGGACCATACCATAGGTTATCGAACTTTCCATGTTTTTCTTTATCTTCTCTCCTAGCATCCCATCTTAACACCAAATCCCCTTCATTGAAAACATCTTTCTTAGTTCCCTTATCGAATGTAGCCTTGATTTTTCTCTGATGAATAGCATATTTTTTATTAACTTGCTCTCTGACATGTTGAACTTCAATCATCTAAAAAATGCTTCTTTGGACATCATTGGATTCCTCTAGTTCTTCTTGCAGAAACTTTAAAACCGACAGGCCCAATTGAGTTGGAAGAATTGCTTCTGTCCCATATACCATGTGGAAAGAAGATGTCCTAATAGAATTCTTGTTACTAATACGATCAGCCCAAAGGGAAAACTTTAACTTGGAATCCCATGATTTTTTATTTTCTGTTAATAATTTTTTGATAATCCTTATCAGAGTTTTATTGAAAGATTCTACCAATCCGTTCCCTTGGGGGTAGTAGGGGGTAGAATGAACCAATTTGATACTATACTTATTGCAGAATTCATTCATGGAATTTGATTTAAAAGCCTGTGCATTATCAGTGACTAGTTTTTTAGGACAACCAAACCTAGAAAAAATATATCCTTCTAGAAATTCCATGATTACCTTGTCTGTCATATTCCGAGTCGGAATTGCTTCAATCCACTTCGTAAAATAATCTGTGGCTGTAATAATCCATCTATGTTGTCCTGAGTATGACAGATTAATCTCTCCGATGAAATCCAATCCCCACTATTGAAACGGTCCATGGGCGATGATTGGTTTCAAAGGCAGGGATATAAGTTTATGCTTTCCAACAAATTTATGACAAGGTTCACTTGCCATGACCTAAGAAAAAACATCTGAGAATAGAACTGGCCAGTAATAGCCTGCTCTAAGAATATTGAAGGCAGTAGCCTTCCAATGATGATGGCCTCCGCAGACACCATGATGCAGATCATGAAAGATTTGTTTAGCTTCCTTTTCGTCCACACACAACAAAAAACTGTTGGGGTCCTTCCAAAACAAGGTTTGATCAACAATACAATACTTTATAGCTCTCAACTTTAATGATCTGAATTTTGATTTATCCAACTTTGGGGGAGACTGAAAATTCAGCAGAAAAAATACGATATCTTTGTACCATTTTGAAGAAACATACTTTTTGTTTATCTATAAATTTATTTCTTCAATCTAGAAAGAAGAGTCCTGTGTCATGTCTGAAAGATGGTATAACCCAATTTCTTTGCAATTAGATTCTGTCATTAATTTGGCGAGGCATTGTACTTTTATCAGCTGAGTAGGATTTATGGTGAGATCGTATTCCAGGATTTTGGTTATCCATTTCCCTCGCTTTCCTTCACAATCTAGCTGAACCAATATTTCTTTGACTGCACTGCTTGGGACATAAGCTGTAATTTTAGATTGAAGAACATATACTCTGAAGGATTTTAAATCCTTTACCATGGCATAGGCCTGCTTTTCTATTAAATCATACTTCAATTTAGAGTTTCTGAGTGTTTTGCTAAAGAAAGAGATAGGTTGCTCATATCCTTGCTCATTTCTCTGCAGAAGAACAACAACTATGGTATTCTCTGATGCAAATGAAAAAATCATGAATTCTTTGGAGTAATTTGGGCTAATTAGAACAGGTGCCTGAACGATAGCCTGTTTGATCCTTTCAAAGGATTCTCTCGCTTCTGGTATCCACTTAATTTCTGCATCCTTTTTCAACATGTCAGTGATGTACTTGACAATTTCTGCAAAGTTAGGTATAAACCTCCTTAAGAAATTAATTTTACCAATGAATGACTGAACAAACTTGTTATTTCTTGGAATGTCAATTTGTTGAATAGCCTTTACTCTTTCCGGATCTATTTTAATACCTTCAGGTGAAACAATGTGTCCTAGAAGCTTTCCTTCCTCCATGGAAAAATGTGATTTTTTAGGATTAAGTGATATGTCGTACCTCCTTCATTTCTCAAAGGCATGCTTCAAGTGTTGTAAATGTTCTTCATCAGATGCCGAAAATATAGTGATGTCATCGAGGTAAATAACCACAAACCTGTCTTTCTCCCCAATGAAAACAATATCCATAGCCCTTTGAAATGTAGCTCCTACATTCATCAATCCGAACGACATCTTTTCGTACATAAAGGTGCCCCAAGGAGTGGTAAAAGTTGTTTTCATTTTGTCTTCTTCCATTACTGATATTTGATTGTACCCTGAATATCCATCAAGCATAGAGATTCTCTTTGCACTGACAACTCTTTGTAAGATATAATCCATTTTTGGTAATGGATAATTGTCTTTCAGAGAGCACTTGTTTAGATTCCTGAAGTCTACACAGAGCCTTATCTCTTCGTTCTTTTTTCTGATAGGTACAAGGTTGGCAACCCATTCCGAGTATCTCAGTGGCACTATGATTTTTGCTTCCAACAACCTTTTCATCTCCTTTTCTATTATAGGTAACAATAAAGGATTAAATTGCTTGAACTTTTGTTTAAGAGGTTTTGTTCCAGGTTTCAGAGGAATTTTGTGCTGAATAATCTCTGTATCAAACACCTTCATATATTCATAAGACCATGCAAAAATGTCTAAATAATGTTTCATTAATTCAACATATGCTTCTTTCTGTTTTTTTGACAGTTTCCTAGATATTTTTACCAACCTGGGATTTGCATCCAGACTAATGTCAGAGTCTACTACATCTATTTCTTCTATTTGGATAACAACCTTCTTGGAAACATCATTATGGTCGAACAACCTTTCTAGTGGGACCAAACCCTTGGGCAGATGGTTTGTCTTCAGTTCGATGATTTTTTGGCTAGCAATTGTATCTTGAAGGACTTATGCAGCATGTATTTATGCTTCTCCATCTTCGTCATCTTGGTCAATTGAAATGTTAGAAAACTCTTCAATAGTTTTCAAAAATCTTTGAATTTCCTCATCATCTTTAAAAACTTGCCAATGTTTTATATTATCCGGTATTGAAGTTATGTTTCTGACTTCAACTTCGAATTTCAAATTAGGAAACATAGGAGTTTTAAAGTTGCTAGCTGCTAGTGCTGAAGAGTCATCCTGTTGATTCAAATTTATGTGCACAAAAGTAATATTAAATGCAGAAAAGAAATTATCCACATAATCCCACACCTCATTTCTGTATTGTTTTAACCTTTGTTGTTTGGTTTGGTATATATTCTTGATCTGGTGAATAATAAGTTCAGAGTCTCCAAAAACAGACAGCTTATCTACTCCCATATCTCTAGCAGCTTTCAAACCTAACAACAAAGATTCATACTCATTGATGTTATTAGTGGTGTCAAATTCGAGTTTATATGACATGGGGATAACCTCCTTGGTAGGGGAAATGAAGACAATACCAGCTCCAGAACCTTCTTTAGAACATGCTCTGTCAAAATACATTTTCCAAACAAAATTGTCTTTATTGTCTTTCACTGCAGTTGTTGACTTTTTGATTGATACTTCTGCCATTTCCTCACTCATATGAAAAATAGAAGAACCAAGATCATCTTATATAGCATATATAGGATGATTAGTGGGATTATTGTGATCACTTACCAAATAAGCCAATCTAAATTCTCTGTATAATCTCCATTGTTCCCCACCAAAAATATGTATGGTTGGATAGCTAAGGTCCATCTACAAAGTACCACCTACCTTCTTAGCCCAAGATCTTGAAAGAAGCATTCCAAATTTTAGTGGTATGTCATCCACGATAACATCTAATACCACACTTTTCATAGGCAATTGGGAAAGAGTAACAACCACATCTTTCATAACTCCAAGACAATTGACTTTCTTGGAGTCAAAAGAATATAGATCATGATACGGTCTAGTAATGTCCAACCCTAATTATTCCATCACCACCTTGGGCATCACATTATGCGAGGCACCAGAATCCATTAAGCAGTTGTGCAATATCTTGTCATGGATATTTAATGAAATGTAAAAAGGTGGGGAGGTGTCAATTTTATCTTCAATGTGAGGTCCAATAGTTATAGCATGGTTTTCATCCTCTAGATTGACCGTATCTGAAAAGGTGACATGCGTTGGAGCCTGTAGAGCCTTGAGGATGGTCTTTCTGAAAGGTTTTTTTTTCATGAGTTCTAATAATGGCACTGCAATCTTGATTTTGTTGGTTTTGTTTTCTAAACTGAAAGTAGAAACATTTCTATCCGGTTCCTTTATGTCAATAGTACTATCCTTGGTAGGTTGCTTCAATGGTTGATCAACTTGGATCTTGGGAACACCTTTGATAATTCCTGTCTTAACTAGAGTACTAGCCTTCTTTGTGGAAACAAGTGTATCAACTTTAGGTGCATTCAAACCAGATCTGAGATTGTATTTTTTCCTTTTAGGTTCCTGTTGGACGATCTCATCTTCATCCCCTTCTTCAAACTAATTGGCAATCAAAGCATCTTCATAATCCTGTTGTGTCACATGTAGAGGAGATGATTTGGAATCATTCAAATGAACTGCATGGTCTTCTTCTATATCATCCTCAT
Source organism: Picea engelmannii (assembly GCA_009831015.1). Classification (NCBI taxonomy): domain Eukaryota; kingdom Viridiplantae; phylum Streptophyta; class Pinopsida; order Pinales; family Pinaceae; genus Picea; species Picea engelmannii. The sequence goes on from ML859881.1 coordinate 18,380, forward strand.
CATCCTCCTCATCTACTGCATTATTCTGAAAAGGAGGTAACACCTTTTGGTCATCTTGGTTTTTTCTTTCTCTTGGTAAGATTTGGGGTACATTGTTTGGTCTCCTGAACTGATTTGGATTTATGTAACCGCCCTCCTGTGCAGGTCTATTGGGTTTTTTTTGTTCTATCTTCAACCTTTCCATTTCAGATGTCAGATTTTTCATCATCTTATCCATTTCATCCATTTTAGAGTCAGATGTTGAATTAGAAGATGAAGGCAATTCTTCCTTTTGCTTTTTCCTGTCTCTTTCATTTCTAGACTTCAATTTGTCTGCTGCTAATATGTTTGATTCTACCTCGATAGCAACATCTTGCATCAGGCTAAGGGTAGTGGTTCTTCTATCCCTAAGCAACAAGGAAAATTCGGCATCAAATGCATAGACAAAAGTGATTTTAGCTGATGTTTCTGAAGGTTTTATCTCCTCTGGAATTTTACCATACATCTAGTTGAACCTTTTGGTAAAATCAGGGATTGATTCACCTTATTTAAGAAATGAATCATCTAAGGCTATGATATCATCTATTGAATTAGGAGGCAAACTCTTGAACCACTTTCTTGCTTCCCCATTTAGACTTTGTATGAATAGTCTCATCCACACATCAACATGCTCTACATTGAAATTATCTGCAAAACTATAAAATGAACTCAAATGATCTTCAGTAGTAACTAATCCATATCCATTGAATCTAGGAAAATATCTCATATAGTCATTTGGTGGAAAGGCATACATGACTTGTGGAAGAACCAAGGGAGCATACCTTGCTGCAACTATTTCGTCCATTCTGTCTGCAGCCATATTAGCTATTTTTGGAGCTCTGGGAGTGAGTACGATTGGAAATGCTGAAGGAGAAGGCGTCCCTTGTGTATTACAACCTATATGTGTTGTCCCCGAGTCTTGATCTTTATCAGATAAGGATTTCTCTTCTGGACTAAGATCATCTAATGGGTTGAGAAACAGAGGATTCTCAAAAGAAAAATAATGTGATCTAAAATCCTCAGATGAGACAGATCCAAGAGACGAAGAAGGTTTCTCTAGTTCATTCTTAATATCTGTGTTGTGACCTCTTGAAGTTTCAGTCACAGGCAAAATGTCTGGATAGTCCTGTTTAATGAGTTCAGTAAGTAACTTCCATTGTTCTAGAGTTAATTCTGAAATAGTTGAAGGGAATGAAACTATATCAGACTCAATAACATGTTTATTTTCACTTTCAGGATTCACATATTCATCTAATTGGGTTTTGATGATTTTGGAGGATTGTCCTTGAGAACTTTCTGAAGATAATTTTCCCTTTAAGATTGAAGACTGGCCGAAAAGAACTTTAGGTTTTCTTAATAACTTTTCAGGATCTAGAACTGCTGCAATAGGCTCAAGATATGGATTTTTCTTGGTTACTGGTCTCTTATTAGATGATGAATAATTTAGAGGAGTTTTAGGTCCTTTACCTTCTCTTTTAGGAGCTAGAATTACCACAGAGGAGTCGCTAGGTGAATAATCACAGTCTTAAATAATTGTCCAAAATCTTGTTCACCACCAAGATCTGAATGTAAACTTGTTGTTTCCCCAGGGAAGATCTCTTCATTTCTTTTTCCCAATCAACGGTGCCAAAAATGTTAGTCCCTAAAGTTGCACTTGACTATGAGAGGGAAATCTAGGGAATCAATCGTTTATTGCAAAGTATTTTTAAGGTTTTATGATTTGGGTTTTTTTGTAGGGTGGTTGAAAACTGGCTCAAGGTTACAGCATGACATGAAAATCAAGATCAGAACATAGCATATCCCATTGGCTAAATAATAGGTAGACACATAGATGGATTAAACCAATTTAAGAAAAAGGAAGATGAAGTCTTCAATTTGTCAACTTCACATGAATTCTCGTCTCAAAATGTCATAAAGAAACAAGACTATCAGCTTGATATCAAAACTTGAAAAATTATCTCTACAATAAAATTTTCATTGTATAAATTAACAGTCAAGAATAAAAAAGCATTGCAATCTGAATAATGAATTCAAGCATGAATAAAGAAATAACAAAGTAGAAAAAAGAGGGTCTAACCATCCATATTCCTTTGCTATTAAGTGTCAAATTGAACATAAATGCCTTTTACAATGAGCTCCACAAAAAGGTCCCCTGGATCTCCAATTTTTCAACTAGCACATAGTGTTTCCTCTGTCTATTTAAACTATCTATACAACTTCCAGATCCTATCATCTAGTATAGATTTAATGAATATATTTGAATAATATCTATCTACTAAGGTGGTTCACTCAAAAAGAGCTTCTACAATCCCAAAATAGATCACAACTCAGCAGCTTGATATTGCAAAATATTGCCAGCATTTACATTTGACTCTACAAAATAGGAATTTAGTTTGATTTTTTAAAACAGATCGAGGTCTTAGCATCTCACTGACCAAAAATGAGTAGGCTTTTCCATATTTCCTGGAAAACATTTAAATCATGATTGTAGAAAATTTCCATGTTAACTTTAGGATATAATCACAGCTGTAGCTTTAGCATTTTTCTGTTTGAGATTTGTGGTAAGCACGACATTGTGCCAATAGAGTCTGAAATTAATCTCCCTGAGTTCTTTGAGAAATTCCATTTTCTCTTTCTTCTTCTTTTAAAAACCTTGAATCCTTTCTTGCTGACGGGCATTCCATTGTTCTATATGCACCTTTTCTTTCCTTAATTGTCTTATTTTTTTATGAAATTCCTTGATCCTTTCTTTATTAGTTCTGATTTTAACTCTGAATCCTGAGCATTCTTCAAAAGGTGTAGGTTCATTCAGGTTTAAGGAAACTTTGGGTTCTTTTTCTTTAACTTGGTACTTTGAGACTAATCCTGAGCTATGTTCTTCATTAGAACTTGTTGAATGTATAGCTTCAGGCACATCTGATATGTGATCTGGTCTTCAAAGTGATCATGTTTATCCTCAGGGGTTTCACTGATACCTTTAGTTATCTCTTTATCTTTTGCTAATCTGGTTGAATCTCTCGTTACAGGTCTTGTAGATGGGTAAATCATTATTTTTCCCTTGTTGACTGGTTTCTTAGGCAATGAAGTTCTTTTTTCTCTTTTCCTGGTACTTGCTACAACATTTTCAGAGTCATATTCTATGACTATGACATTTTCTTCTTTGATTGATGGATTAAACATGGCCTTTGACTTTAGTCTATACTTGTTGGTGACCCTAGTAGAATTCCTTCTAGGTTTTTGTGATACAGACACACCTTTAACGCTTTTCCCTTTGGCTGCAATACCCCTTTTATTAGTTGATGGTGTTTCATGCTTGACTATAGTTTGAGTATCAAGATCTTTATCTGAATCATTTCCCCCTTTAACATCTTCTTCAGAAAATGTTTCAATTTATGGATCCCACCTAGGTCTTTTACTTCTGCTCCTCCTGGTCACCCTGATATCAGACATCTCTTTCACAAGGGTTTCATCAAAATATCTCGGCTCTATGTAATGGTCTTTCTCCCTTTTCCTTTCTTCTGCTTATTGGACTGAGTGATAGGGTTTAAAGATTGCGTGAGCCAGCTCTAGGTCTTCTATAATTCGCTCAAAGAAGACATGAATAAGGTTTTAATTAATACTTTATGGAACAGACTGCTCTTAGCATTGGTGGAGAGTGACTGCACTCTCTTTGACATCTTTGTCAAGATTTTGAGTAGAAAATAAGGGAGATTTAAAGGGTAATCACCATTTAAATGCATTAGTATCCTAATGTGGTAGATATAGACCCGTGAGAATCTACCTTCACAGGTGATATACCTATGGATCACGATCAGAGCCATGTGCCATTCAGTTTGAATCCAGCTACGAGGTATTGCCCTTTTCCAATCCAGATTTTTCTTATCTGGAAGCAAAAATTGGTTTACAAATTCTGTAACCACATGCTCTTTCTTCCACCATCTTTCTCCTCCAACCACCAACTTGCAAGCCTTTGCGATAGTCTTCTCTATCACTAGCATAAGCATCTTACCAATCTCCACCTCATGACCATCAAAATCCAGAGCGAACTCCATGGAGACCTGCTCATCATAACCCTGAAAAGTGGTAAGGAATTCAAACCACCCAGCGTCTCTAAACCTTTGAGCCATCTGAGGATAGGCTTCAATAAGTTTGACACCCTCTGGTTCTATTCTGACAACCTGTCCACTCCTCTTTGGTGCCATCAAAACACAATTCTGCAACTAGCACCCTCGGGTTCCAAATTTGCCACCTGCAATCTGTTAGTGTATACCGTTCCTTTGAGCGAATACTTGCACCTAAATTTAGAAAAATCAAATAGGTATAACATAACGATCATTGAGAAATGAGTGATTTAAAATGGGTCCTGTGCGGGTACACAACAATCAGATTATGAAACGATTGAATTTTCAAATGATTTCCAATCTTTCGTGGACACATGCGAACTCTCAACCCATGATTCATGTCATCATAACGAAATCTGGATGGTAGGCGCGTATCAAGGCATGATTATTTTGGCGCTATGAGAATAGCCTTATTCCCGTATCCCTATTAATGACTTAGAAAATTTTGAAAGTTTGAAATTCAAATAGGCATATAAGGTGACACCTCGTTTTAAAACCATGTCTTTCAAAATCAAACTTAAATAAACTATCAAAAAACTGTAATGCAAACCATATGACACTAAAAACAAAAAAATGAAATCAACTGGAAACATAAAATGAAGCGTGAGTAAGAAGGGTTTAGGATAATGGTTTCTCACTAAACCAAGACAAAATTATAGACTAATAGTATCAAAGATTCAGAGCGACATCTGGTGATCAAGTATCGTGGTTCTCTGCATAGATACATCCAGAAATAAATAGAATTTCTGGACATCTCATCCTTGGGCGTGGCCTACCGATATGTTGTCAAAGTTGAGCAGAAGCTAAAAAAAAAGACACGAAAGTTTGGGCCTAGGAACCCCTCACAACGAAATCCATTAAAGGGCGGCCCCAACCCACAAAACAAAGGACAGAGCAAAGATAGATTATATCAGGACAACCAGTCCAAGCCACAAGCAACGAAGGACACTAGAAAGACAAACAAATATATTGGGAAGTGGTGTGACTTCCATAAGAGCCCTTGGCATAACACTGTCGAATGTCGCTCAAAGCAGTGACTGGTAGCCAAAGTGAAAGCCTCTGAATCAAATGCAGGTTCTGACTCTAAGCCATAACCATAAAGGGGAAGACGGATCATTAACGCGGAACCTAGTTCCACTATTGCTACCACCAAGCTCCAACCTGGTGAACCAGACGAGCCAAAAGAATGAGAGCACCTCTTCCATTCACAGATGTGGGTAAAAGGCACCCCGCTTCACTTCATCATTGATAGCAGTAGCCATAAGAGTCTCATCTCAGCAGAGGTCGTCAAGCGACTGGCCCTACTGACAATGTCGCACACACAACCCTACACCATTGGATGGCTCTTCCAAGGAAGTGATCTTCGCGTCAACCAACAGTGTTGACTGTCATATGACATCAAGCCCTTCAAAGATGCGGTATTGTGTGATGTTGCTCCTCTCAAAGTTTGTGATGTTCTTTTGGGCCAACCTTATTTATGGAAATGTCATGTTGTATATGAGTGTAGGCCTTGTAGTGTTATTATTACTTTGAATAGAAAATTGTACAGGATACCCGAGGCAGTCCCACCTAGTGTTATTTTTTTGTTCTCTACTAAGCAATGAAGGAAGGTCATCTCTTAGACGAGGAAGTTTGTCTTCTTCATGATTCTCTCTCAGAATAAGCGAAATATCAAAACCACATACAAGGTCTCTGTAGTCGACATCTCCACACAACATAAGCAAGTGAATAAGGTCGTGGAAGAATACTCAGATATCTTTTCCTCACCTATTGAGGTACCTCTGCACTGTCAAGTCAAGCACCCCATCGATTTGACCCCCAACGCACCCCTACCCAATGGGTCAGTCTATCACCGCTCTTTGTTAGAGATTGAGGAGATCAAGTGATAGATCCAAGAACTGCTCCACAAGGGGCACATCCGTCCCATCTCATCACCTTGCAGGAGCCCAATCATGATGGTACAGAAGAAAGATGGAACCTAGTGACTCTGCATTAATTACTGGGCTTTGAATAAAATCACAGTCAGGAACCGGTACTCGTTTCAGTGAATCGACGACCTCCTTGATCAACTCACGGGGGCCAAATACTTCAGTAAGATTGATACGAAGTTTGGCTACCACCAGGTCCCGATAGAATAGAAAGATGTATGGAAGACTGCCTTCAAGTCAAAGGAAGGCCTTTTTGAATGGTTGGTCATGCCCTTTGGTTTGACAAATGCTCCATCCACTTTCATGAGGATGATGGCTGATATCCTATGACCATTCACCAATACTTTTGTAGTGGTGTATCTAGATGACATTCTCATTTACAACAAGACTTGGGCCGAACACTTGCAACATATTTAGTAGGTTCTACACACCCTGCGACAGCACAAGCTATATGCCAACTTGTAAAAATGCTCCTTCGGCATTGACATGGACCATTACTTGAGCTACATCGTTGATCAACATGGCGTACATGTGGATCCAACCAAGATCCAAGTCGTCCATGATTGGCCAGCCCCAACCACACTCACTGAGGTTCGGAGCTTCTTGGGCCTTGTTATCACTGAAATTTCGTCCGCACAGGGCGACAAGAACTCCGCATCATCAGCACAGAAAAATAGGCATTCATGGCACAAGGATTAATTCCACAGCACAGCAAAAGGGCCAAAACTATACAAAAATGGCTAAAAAATTAAA
>WSFP011407700.1:0-25198 GCA_009831015.1 Picea engelmannii
TTCCCTCATAAAAGAGGGTTGCCTTCTAGGGAAAAAAACCCTAACATAATCTCTACCGTTAGATCTGCGACCTTATAATGAACGGTCCAGATTTACAATGAAATTACAATATAATTTTACAAGGCAATTTTTGCTTCGGGGGCCCGCTTGCCCCCAGACCCCCCAGCTGGGGGGATCGCTGCCCCGGACCCCGCAGAGGGGGTAACCCCCCCCTGCACTCCCCCACGTGGAAGAGTGTACATACTTCTGGGGTGTAAATACTTCATGGGGTATAAACACGGCTGAAAGCAAGGACCTCTGAATCAGGAAGATAATCAGGCTCCACAACCAACATTCATGACTCTTATCATCAAGTCATTTTTTTTTGAACTTGTGAAATCCCATGTATAAAAGAACTTAACACCCAAATTGAGAATCGACAGCTAACACTGCACCTAACGCATTCAGGTTCGGTGTCGGAAAACATTGAAGCAAGTAAAGACACCACACAATTACAATAGTCGTTGATCACCGATCCCCATCGATGTCGACAGAAGGTGGAGTTGGTTTGCGTAATTTATTCGCACAAAGTTTCAATAGATAGCCGATCCCTTCGACATCAAAAAAATACAGGAAGGATAGACATTAACGAAGGATGTAAAAAAAATAATTGTTGATAACCGATGACAATGTGCTTTATCGAGGTCAGGGAAATCTAGAAAGGTTAAACCCATCATTTTTTTCTGACAATCATATCATCGATTGCCGATCCTCGATGTGTTTTGGCATCATGAATTTTTTGAGAGAGTCGATCCGAGAACACTTGGGTAGGTTTATCGCTTATCGCTGATCCTTGACACTTCTCAGCATCATCAAGATATGATTGGGTTTTAGAATGTATAGCTTAAAGAAAGTCCCAATTCCGATTAACATGAGAATATGAAGTCACTGGTCTCAAATGCCACGTGTATTTACCAAGTAAGGGGGTAGTATGGACTAGTTTCATCCCGAGTCATACTAAGGTTTCCTGGGTCCTAGTCACGCCTCCTAGTCAGCTGTGCCACGTCATCTCTATATGACAAGATTGATCAACATCATAGCTGTTGCAAGGAGATATCTATGAAAAGTGTTTGACACACAATCCTGACCCCTAAACCACCAACTGGACTAGTGAAACGATGGGATGTTTGCAACATAAGATACGACTGGATTTGGACATTTAATATACCAGTTAATGCTTGATCCTGCATTTTTTGCTAACTCATGCGCCAATTAAGCAACAACAATTTGAAATCGTCGATAGAACACGTTAGACCCTGCTCCCACGCCATCAACTCGCGATGAACTTAATTTCAAACACATTTTAAGATCTAGCGGCAGATTTAATGATATTACCCTCATAACCTGAATTGAATGGCTGATGCGACAAGGTAAGTTCATCCTTGTTTAAATCTATAGAATGATTTTGAACAAATTCTTTATGCGCACAAGTTTGAATTCCAGAGCATCCGAAGAAGCAAAGCGAGCATCTCGATACTGTACTGACCCTCAGATTATCAAAACTAGGTTAAACAAGTTGTAGATCTGAGATGTCGCCGAGAAATCCAACCACAAAACGCTCACCAAGAGCACCCAAGCTGAAAGAAGATGAAAAGGTGAAGAATCTTCTCCTGGGACCGTGAGGCAGTTGGAGTATTCTCCCAGAGTAGATTCTATCATTAAACCATCAACAAATAAATATTGTGTTCAGCCTCTGGCCTTCGGTGATACAGAGGAAGGCACCGGATCCAAAGTATTTCTCCCACAGTGGGGGGACCTTTTCAATATAATCAACCGAGAGGAGTATCCAGTGTATATCCCACATAGTGACCCGAACATAAGGACGCTCGATGACTAAGTGTTCCCGAACATCCGACGGTCATATTTACACATGGTGGCAAGATCACGGACCCAGAGGAACGGTTAAACATGAACTTCGTGGTGAAGTTATATGAATTCCATTAAACTAGTCGATTGATGGCCTCATGGTGGAAGGAGGATAAGAAGTTCACTAACTAGAGAAATGGATGATATGGGACAATTAACCTGAGGGATCCATACATCTATTTGATGGCTCTCATCTGCCGAATATATGGAGAAAAGGAATGTTCCAAGTTTTTATAAGCATGGATGCCTTTGGCGTATACAGTGGCGATCTTCGAGAGTAGCTTCAACTGGGGAGAAATAATTTCTAAACAATTGAGCATTTGTGTGCAACATGATTAGACGTTGAAATAAGGGGAAGCACCCACTTTCTACATGGCCTCGTACCTGCTCGATGTCATTTGCACAAGGAATATCTTCTCAGGCATGAATTTAAGCTGGCATGTTGCATAGCTCCCGATCCATGTTTATTTCAGTATATTATGGGAGAAGAGATACAAAAAATATTACACACTCATCTGCGATGAATTCATTGCCCGCATTCATTTTATTATTTTTAAGAAGGAATGCCTGAGATTATCTGCAGTGGGAAAGAAAATGGTGGAAAAGGTAGGCCATTGGTATTTAGACGAACGCTCAACCTATATCAGGGTGTTCGGGGCCACTGGAGCACCACATATCCTACCTGCTAATGTCCCAGATAGACTCGTTGTGGGATAAATCTTCTATCAGACTATCCTCCAGGGTCATAATGCCACATTAGTCAAGGACAAGACGAGATATTTCATGCCCTACAGTTTCCATATGGGGTTTTATCTGGTAAAGGATATCGCTCAAGCCCAACAACAAGGGCTGAGCCAACCTAAATTTAGGTTCCCGACATGATGATTCCACAAGAACAACCCTAAAGGCTTGGTCCTCCAACATGCTTCACAGGTATCATCCTATTGGTCATACGCTCATGGTAAATTTGAGGATGAAATTTTCGCAGAGTGCACATAGCACTGGGATGAGGTGATATAGAGAAAGGCCAAACCAAATATGACCAGGTTCAAGAGGCTCTCTGATGCAACCCCCCTCCCCTCCTGGGGGTTTTGCGACCCCTCGGTATAGGATATTTCTTTTTGTTGAGTCAGATTGACTCTTTGGGATCTTGCTTGAACCCAAATCAATTTGTACATGTCCCCTATTCTCATAAGGTGCAGGTCCTTTGGAACCTGTAGGCCCTTTCTCTAGTGCTCTTGGCAGTTTTCAATTTGCGGGCACTAGCTCCTTTTCCATTATCCCCTTCCTAGATGTGACCTCGGGCTATGACCTCATGTAAACACGCGATTGCGGGAGTGGCCTAGACTGGTTTGAGACCACACCACTTTTCACCCCGCAATTCACGTTTAGCTACCATGTATCCCTTTGCCAATACCGTGGTTTCAATTATGGCCCGCTCTCAGATTTTTAACGTCCGAGCACTTTGTGGCCCCACAATTAAGCATGACTTTTGATCTTCAATCTTGAGTGATGCCTATTGATCAAATGCTACAATCTGTCTCTTCTTTCCCGCCTTCTCTCCAGATCACACGTTCTCAGATCCTTATGATCTATCAATGTGTGTCCCTTTCAAATCAATGGTCGTGGTTTGCTTCACAATTCAGGTTTCAGAGTTTTCAACTCTCAAACCTTACTTTCTCCACAATGATTATCTTTCGAAGTGGAAGATCTCCTGACACCCATCATTAGAAAACATATGGCTTAGATGAACCCCTTCTCTCCACCTTCGAGACTTCTCATTCAACACAATCCTTTCTTCCGGAGTGACTTCCTACAAAATGGTAGATATCCTGCCACGTGTCCTCCTCAAATCAACGACTCTAGCCCGCTTCGAGACATCATAATTCATAAATATCAACTCTCAACTTCTCCACGCTCGTTTCTCCTGGAGTGTTTTACCCAGAGTACACAATCTAACGACGTGTTTCCTCTTGCATATCGACGACTCCTAGCTACTTCGGCTATTCGGTCTTTGATGATTTCAAAGTCTCTTCCTTCACTTCTCCCAGAGTGCTTTCACCCAGAGATCACAATCTGTTGACATGTGTCTTTCTGGATTTGACAGTCTAGATTCTCTTTGACTCTTTTGGCTTCAGGATTTTAAAACTCCTACTGACTCGTTCCTCCCGGAGCGCTTTCACCCAGAGATGACGGATTTCCTCCATGTGTCCCTCTGGATATGATGGTCCAGATTCTCTTTGAGTCTTCGGGGTTCGGGAGTTTCAAAATCCTACGCACTCGTTCCTCTCGGAGCTCTTTCGGCTAGAGAATATCTCTTGACACATGTCTCCCCCTTGATCTGATGACCTCTATCCTCTTTGTCTCTTTGGGCTTCAGGAGTTTCAACTCCTGTGCACTCGTTCCTCCCGGAGTGCTTTCACCCGAAGTTTCAGATCTTTTTCCACCTGTCCCCCTGGACAATGGACGGTCCCTATCTTCTTTGTGACTTTAGCAATTCCAGTCTCCTATGCACATAAAGGATTAAGGTCTGTGCACTTTAATTTGATCGAACGAATGTCGATCCCTTGCACTCAGATCTAATGGATGGGATCTATTCTTCTCCTCTGTTCTCTCCCTTTCTTTCCTGGACACTGATCTAACAGTCCAGAATTCTTCCTACAGTCGATCCAATGGTTTCTCTCGCTCTTCCTCCTGAGATTTTGATTTCTTCTAACTTGGAAGAGTTTTTAAGTGTTCAAATGTTTTGGCCTTGCTCCTCTTGCGAGCCTGACTCTCTTGGGTCTCGTCTTCGCTTCTGAAAGCGCTATCTCTTCTGAGCTTTAGGACTTGGAATAAGTCCATCTCCTATGCACTTCTTTTGCTATCTCTTCTGAGCTTTTTGATTAACTCAGTCTCCTAAGGGTCTCGACCCTTCTTCTCCCTTGAAATGGTTCTGGTGCCCTCCTGACAACCTCTCTCTCAAAGAACACCTTGTTGAGTGTTTTCTACAGAGTGTTCAGTAACTATGTGAGTATCTTACTCTGATACTCTCTCTTTGAACTCGACAGAGAGTTCTCCTTGTGCACACTTGCACCTACTCAATGCCCACTTGGCAGATCTCCACAGAGTTATCAGTGACTCTGTCCCTCTATTCTTTCTCTACACAGTTTCTCCTCTAAGGTATTCAAAAACCTTGAGGTTTCCCCTGAGTTGTTATCACTCTAGTGCGCCCTCCTGGCACTTATTTTCTGACTCAGATTTCAGATGCACACTCCTTGCGCTGGCTACAAAACCTCAAATATTCCACTGTGCACTCCTTGCACAGACTAAAGAATCTAGAACGATATTTCCAACTCAACAAAGATAGAGAAATGTAAATTTATACTGCAGATGAAACCTATCACATACATCTACAACATACATTCATGAAACACATGAAACCATAAACACATAAACAACCATATGTAGGAAAAATTGATGTCTTTTTCGTTAATATGAAAATCTGATTACAATATGTGTCGGCTGGACTACAACATAGTCTTAGCTCTCTCAAGATCCCTCAAAGAACTATCTACTTCCTATTTCTGAGCTTCTGAGCTTCTTAGGCTCTCCTCTTAGAATCTCCTCCTAACTCTCGTCTCTCAAAATTCTTTTCTGAGATTCCCTCCAAATCCTCTTCTTACAAGAGGGCTCCTCGAGCGTATCCTCTTTACCGCCTTAGTGCCATCACTATCTCTGTTAAGACACATTACCCCTACGACTTCTTACAATGAATGAATATCCATACCTGAATCAGTTCTAGACCTGCTTACAATCAACCATTAAGGTGACCCTATCCACTACCTGTACAAAGGTATGGCTTGGATTTTCTCAACCTTACAACATAAATTTAAAAATGGGAGGGTTGGTGCCTCTCCCTTTCCCCAGTGCATGTCTATGTGTTGGCTTACTGGTGCATCTATTGATGTGGAAGGATGCTCCTGCATCATACTCCACTGCTGCGAAAAATTTATGAGTTCCTTCTCATGAGCTCCTCTGCTCCAATGTTGAAACCCCCCTGGATCCCAAACTCTCATTTGGAGTTGTACTCTTGCTCATCTACTCTGTTGTTGTTGCCACTGCTTCCCTGTTGCTTCTTGCAGGCTTCCTTCTACTCAACTTCTCCTTGCTGGCTGCTTCTACTACTGACCTCACCATCAACTCTCTTATATCCTCTATCACCCTATCCAATTGCTCCAATGGTTGGTTCTCCTTATGCAATATTCTCTGTTGCATATTCTCCTTCTTGATGGGTAGATCATATTGATCCCCCTTGATTTTTTATCCATATCCTGTGGCCTTATCTTGCCACCTTGCTGTAGACTCCAGTTCTGTAGTCTCATCACTGAGCTGCTACTCATCTTCCTTGTCTGACATATTAGCTTCTGTCAGCTCCTCTTTTGCTGGTTCAACTCCATCTTTTTCCAGCTGCTCCCCAGGTTGGTATACTCCTCCATCTGTTTCCAACCTAATCTGTTGGATGTGATGGATTTGCACTATCATCCTTCTCTCTAGGGATTCCAATTCTTCATACAGATCAACAAATTCTATGTTTTCTGCTTCCTCTTCTGCTGCAAACTTCAGTGCTGTAGTGATCTCCTGTTCAGCTTCTTGGCTGACAATTTTGAGCAATTATGTTGGATTATCTTCTCCTTATGCTGGGGAAATCATCAACGTATGATCTTTCTCCTCCTCCTCTTTGATAGTCTTTGTTGGCTGTCCTTCTGTTGTTGCATCTGCAACACTTATTCTATCCTCTGCTTGGGAGGAATGTTTTGATCCTTCCAATGATCAGAATGCACCTCTGATCTTCCTCTTTGATGGTAATTATTTAAATTTTCATCATCTTCATTCACATGGTCTTCAAACCCACATGAATATTCATCTATCAGCACTCCTTGTTGATCTGAACTCATTTATGAGCTCCTGAGACTTTCAGACACTCTCATTTTTCTTCCCTTTCCCACCTGACAATCTAGGATTTCTCTCATGCTCTCCTGGCAGTCTATGAGATCTTCAACTGATATCATCTCATTCCCCACCTAGAAATATGATTTTTCACTACTGTCCTCCTGATAGTCTATGAGATCCTTAATTGATCTCATTTCATTTCCCACCTAGCAATATGAAAATCCATCTCTGCCCACTTGGCAGTTTTTGAGATCCTCTGATGATGTCTCTTCCTCATCATTGAGGGTTCTCCCAACTTATGGCTCACAATTGTAAACTAGCTCCTCCTTTGTGTTACTGAGGTTTTTATCATGCCTCAACCACCTCCTTATTACATGTTTTCTCTTTCTGGCCAACAACTTTTGAACATGCCATTTTCCCATCTTGTTCAAGGGCCATTCGTACCTCTAGTGTACCTTTGCCTCCTACTGCATCTTCAATGCTAGCCTCTCCGTATTTTCTCTTATCTCTATGAGCTCCAGATCCATCTCTAACTTGATTTTCTACTGGTGGCCTTTTCCTTGACCACGTTCATGGCCTTCAATAGCCATTCTCACGCTCTTCTCGCCCTCTTGGAAAGTCTGTGGATTACTCTGCATTCGAGAGCATCTCCAACTTCTCCCACAACTCACCTGGTTATCTGTTGACTGTTGTGGACTTGCAACAATCCTTCACACAAAGCATCAGTACTCTACCTCGTCCTTCACCTACTATCCACAGGAAAAATTAAGCCTATGATACTACTTGACGTAGTCATACTATCTCCTTCATCTCCTTCGCCTGAAATCTACAGATGCAAAATAATCTCTAATACCACCTGATGCAACCCCCCTCCCCTCCTGGGGGTTCTGCGACCTTCTGGTATAGGATATTTCTTTCTGCTGAGTTGAATCAATTGTTTGGGCTCCTTCTTGAAACCAAATCAACTTGAACATGCCCCCTTTTCTCCTAAGGCGCAGGTCACGTGGAACCCGCAGGCCCTTTCTCTAGTGCTCTTGGCACTTTTGCAATTCGTGGGTGCTAGCTCCTTTTCCATTAGCCTTTTCATGGATATGACCTCGTGATATGACCTCACGTAAACAATTGATTGTGGGAGCGACCTAGAGTGGTTTGATACCACACCACTTTTCTCCCTGCAATTCACCTCCAGTTGCCATGTATCGCTTTGCCAATACCTTGGTTTCAATTGCATCCCACTCTCATATTTTTAACGTCTGAGCACTTTCTGGCCCCGTAATAAAGTGTGACCGTTGATATTCAATCTCAGGTGATTGGTCTTGATAAAAAACTACAATATGTCTCTTTTTTTCTTCCTTCTCTCCGGATCACACATTCTCAGATGCTTACGATCTATTGATGCATGTCCCTTTCAAATCAACGGTCGTGATTTTCTTCGCAATTTGGGTTTTGGAGTTTTCAACTCTTAAAACTTACTTTCTCCACAATGACTCTCTTCCAAAGTGGAAGAAATGCTGACACTTGTCCTTAGAAAATGAACGGCTCAGATGAACCCCTGCTCTCTGCCTTCGAGACTTCTCGTTCAACAAACTCCTTTCTTCTATAGCGAATTCTTCCAAAATGGTAGATATCCTGCCACGTGTCCTCCTCAAATCAACTGCTCTAGCCCGCTTCGAGACTTCGGACTTCAGAAATATCAACTCTCAACTTCTCCATGCTCATTTCTCCTGGAGTGTTTTACTTGGAGTACACAATATAACTACGCGTGTCCTCCCACAGATTGACAATTCCCAGCTACTTCGGCTATTCGAGCTTCGACGATTTCAAACTCTCTTCCTTTGCTTCTCCTTGAGTGATTTCACCGAGAGATCACGATCTGTCAACGCGTGTATTTCTAGATCTGATGGTCCAGATTCTCTTTGGCTCTTCGGGCTTTGGGAGTTTCAAAATCCTATGCACTCGTTCCTCCCAGAGCGCTTTTACCCGGAGACGACGGATTTCTGCCATGCGTCCCTCTAGATCTGACGGTATAGATTCTCTTTGACTCTTCGAGGTTTGGGAGTTTCAAACTCCTACGCACTCATTCCTACCAGAGTTATTTCACCTGGAGACAATCTCTTGACATGTGTCTCCCCCTTGATCTAACGACCTCTATCCACTCTGGCTCTTCGATCTTCGAGAGTTTCAACTCCTGTGCACTTGTTCCTCCCAGAGTGCTTTCACCCGAAGTTCTAGATATTCCACCACCTGTCCCCCTGGACGATGGATGATCCCTGTCTACTTCAGGACTTTGGGACTTTATAAGAAAGTCCACTCTCCTATGCACAAAAAGGATTAAGGCACGTGCACTTTACTTTGATCGGATGACTTTCGATCCCTTGCGCTCAGATCCAATGACTGGGATTTGGTCTTCTCCTCTATGCTCTCTCTTACTTTCCTGGACACTAATCTAACGGTCCAGACTTAGCCAATCCGACGGTTTTTGTCGCTCTTCCTCCTGAGATTTTGATTTCTTCTAACTTGGAAGAGTTTGTAAGTGTTCAAAGGTTTTGGCCTTTTCTCCTCTTGCGAGCCCGACTATCTTGGGTGTCATCTTCGCTTCTTAAAGCACTATCTCTTTTGAGCTTTAGGACCTGGAATAATTCTATCTCCTACGCACTCCTTGCACTATCTCTTTTGATTAACTCAATCTCCTAAGGGTCTCAAACCTTCTTCTCCCTTCAAAGGGTTCTGGTGCCCTCCTGGAAACCTCTTACTCAAAGCACACCTTGTTGAGTGTTTTATACAGAGTGCTCAGTAACTTTGTGAGTATCTTCCTTTGATACTCTGTCTTTGAACTCGACAGAGAGTTCTCCTTGTGCACACTTTCACCTGCTCGACATCCACTTGGCAGAGCTCCATAGAGTTCTCAATGATGTTGTCTCTCTGTGTTTTCTCTTCACAGTTTCTCCTCTAAGGTATTCAACAACCTTGAGATTTATTTTGAGTTGTTATCACTCTGGTGTGCCCTCCCGACACTTCTTTTCTGACTCCTCAGAGTTCAGATGCGCACTCCTTGTGCTGGCTATATAACCTCAAATGTTCTATTGTGCACTCCTTGCACAGTCTAAAGAATCCAGAATGATATTTCCAACTCAGAAAATATAGAGAAATATATATTTCTACTACATATGAAACCTATCACATACATCTACAACATACATTCATGAAACACATAAAACCATAAACACATAAACAACCATATGCAGGAAAATCTGTTGTCTTTTTCATTAATATGAAAATCTAATTACAATATGTGCATGCTAGACTACAACAGAGTCTCAACTCTCTCAAGCTCCCTCAAATAACTATCTACTTCCTATTTTTGAGCTTCCGAGCTTCTCAGGCTCTCCTCTCAGAATCTCCTCCTAACTCTCGTCTCTCAGGATTCTCTTTTGATCTTCCCTCCGAATCCTCTTTAGAATCCTCTTCTTCCAAGAGGGCTTCTCGAGATTATCCTCTCTATCACCTTAGTGCCATCACTGTCTCAGTTAAGACACCTTACCCCTAGGGATTCTTACAATGAATGAAGATCCAAACCTGACTCAGATCTGTACCTTCTTACAATCAACCATTAAGGCGACCCTATCCACTACTTGTACAAAGGTATGGCTTGGCTTTTCTCAGCCTTACAACATAAATCTGTATAGGATCATATTTCAAATTTAAAAATGGGAGGGTTTGTGCCTCTCTCTTTCCCCAGTGTGCGCCTATGTGTTGGCTTGCTTGCGCATCTACTGCTGTGGAAGGATGCTCTTGCATCACTCTCAGAGCCAGGGAAGAAATCAGAGTAGGAGAGATGAAAGAGGCACAGAGAAGGGGATTACTCTTGCTAGAAGGGGCATAGAGAATCATTGATCAATTTCAAAATGACCCCGATCTGATATAAATGATGAGGATTCCCGCAGATTACCCAATCGAAAGCTGAGGAGAACCAAGTGGCCTAAAGTTGATGCAACTTGAAGAAATCACTGGGTCAGAAAACCATGAAGTTATACCACCACAGATCAAATCACCAGGGGAAATTTTAGTCCAGCTCGAGATAGCGAGGACATCAGGGAGATCAAGTGTACCAAAGCCCTTATTTGATTTGATAACCATCTGCAATGATGAGGAAAGTTCATAGGTGTCCCTAGTGACTCCAGTGCAGATTACAGAGGAGAAAGAACCTGAGGGAGAATCTACCTCGGGTCTCAATGCCCAAGTTCAGATCTGTCTGTAGAGCGATCATTAGGTATAAAGTGCCTTAGACGCTGAGCCACTCTACATATCGGGAACCCCAATGGACAACTCGAGGTATGAGCTAGGATCGGGCAGACAGGAAGAAGACATTACACAATAGGAAAGTGGAATTTCAACAGTCGATTATCAAGTAAGTACCGAACCCGCCTCTGGTTCCTCAGTTTTGGCTGATACCTTACCAAACGTTGAGCAGCAACAGGAAGTCAAGCCATCGAGACATGTAGAAGAGGTTCAGGAACCCAGCCTAGAACATATTTACACAGTTGGGAGCCTGGGAAATACTCAAACTTGAGGAGAACAACAAATTCCCAAACCTGTTGATGAGGTCGTCGATATACAAACAATCAACTACGACTGAAAGAGGAAATCCATCATGAAGAGAACCAGTAAGAAGAGGAGGCTTACGTTGGACAGTTCGATCCTCATTTCCAAAGAGGAAAAAATGATCAACACAGAGTGTGCCAAGACGTCTGAGCTTATTGGCGTAGGGATGGCTATCATAGATGCCACCCTGGATAGAGAAAGAAAAGATGAAGAGGAGTTGGCTGCTGTGCTAAAGGAGTTGGAGCATCTGTGCCATTTGGAGAAATACTATCAGGACTCCACACAAGCCATAATGTTTTTGAGAGTGAGTTCCAAGACGCTTATGACAAATTCACGAATGAACGGAACCTTTTCACTGCAGGGATATTTGACTTCCAAGACGACATCCTTATGGCGCTAGTGACCTGCAAATATGTGGAAATATGGTACGAGAAGCCCCCCCAAGATTTGGAAAGAATTTATTACATTAGCAACGTTTAAAAGGGCCGAGATGCTGAAGAGCATGACATTCGGGTGCTAAGGGACAAAATCATAGATCAGATTAGGAAGGTGGCCGAATACTAGGTGAAAATGGCCCATGAACCTCACCGAGAGATTCAAGAAAAATGGGCCGATTGTGAAAGGAGCAGGGTCAAGATTAATCGGGAGATGAAAGACATCGGTCTCCCAAAATTCGACTCACCTGAAGACTTTGTCGACTTGAATGACATAGTTAAACAACATGCAGAACAAGACTCGGCATGGACAAGAAAGATAGAAAAGGTCACGAGCATGGTGCCAGGTTAAGTACAACAGTTCATGGAGCACTCGATCAAGGCTCGAACAATATTACAACAGTTAAGTCTCAAAATAGTTAAGTGTTGTGCACGAGAAATATAAGTAAAAAAAATCCCTTTGTCCCCAATGGACCAACACATATTCCCGTATGCCAACACATGCAAGGAACTCTTCATCAAATGGCGAGAGTATGAGAAGAGTCATCCACTTCAGTGCAACCATTTGATGACTCTTAGAAGATAGAGAGATGGAAGCACCATGTGGCGATGTTTTGTTTCACTTAGCTTACACTTTTGATAGTTATTTTTAGTTAATGAATTGTTATAAATAAGAGGAATAACCTTTTAGAAAGGGTTGATGGTTTTGGAAAAGGCCCTCATTTTTGGATTTGTAAAGAACTATTTACGAGCTACCTTAATTGAGAAGTCATGTTTAGAACCGGAGAAAAACTTTTGTTTTTCGTCAAAGGCGTGTGTGATTCGATCTCAGGAGGAATTATTTTCGATTTTATCTCATGAATGTATGTTGTAATGAGTAAGAGTTTCTAAATCTATTGATAAGTTAGTTGATTCAATATTATGTAGTTCTTGTTCTTAATGATGGAAAGGAAATTGTTGTGTTAGTATGTGATTAATGATTAGAGATAAGGAAACTATTTTTCTTGCCATCATTTTATTGCATGTTTGTTTTCTTTCGATAATTGTATCTCAATCAATAATTGAAATACCAACAAGTTGATTTATTATTACTAGGCTTGTCACAGGTGTGAAAATATTTGTCTGCATGCTTGAGCACAAGCGTTATCCCAAGATCAACCTTCTTTAGTAGTGAATATCCCCCCTTTTACTAGCTGGTTTATACCAACACACATCTTTTCATCAGAACCATCTAATAAAATAAAAATACAAAAAGAGAACATTTAAGATGAAGGAGGAACTTTCACAAGAAGATATCATGTCAATCAATACATAAATCCCATCGATTATTTGGCTAGATCGAAAGATCTGGAGAACCATTCCACTATCAAATGATACATAGTCTAATTGGGCCTTAGTGGCGGGTTTGGTTCCTGTTGTTGAGTTAAATGGATTTAGGACCCCTCAACAAAATTGGCGCTAGAAGAAGGGCCTGAATGAACGAATGGATAACAATATTTTTGATGTAATATTTCACACAACCTATAGATTCAAAACAACCCACATGCATGTCTAGTCATTCTCAAGACAACCCACATACAATGAGTACTCCTGAAACGAGTAACTCACCCCAGCATGAGGAAGAACATTTATTTCCCTGAAATACCTTACACTCTTCCCCACGAGGAGTTGAACCAGTTCATAATAATCACAAGAGATTACACCCAAAAAATTAGAGCACTACCCTTAGCTTTATGACTTCCTTGTAGAAAACAAGTAAGCAGACTAGTGGTCGACACCCCTGACCAGGTTTTTGTCCACATAATAGAAGACCTGATAGATTTCTCCCTCACTGAGATCAAACATCCCCTCAATATAATCCCTGAAACATTGGATGGTAACTTCTCTGAGCCCGACGATTTTGAATCTGACGAGGAAGGGTTTAACTTGGATCGCTCAGCTTTGGAGTCGGACGACATGGAGGATAAAAATGATCATAATGAAGAAAGGGGAAACCCACCGTAGAATAATCAACCTTTGTTGGCCAGAGTTGCTCTGAAAATCCCCGGATGAGTACATAACCTTCCTCGACATCCATAAAAGTTACTCCCTAAATTTGACCCTGAAACCTTAGGATTGCCTGAAGACCATATCAAAAAGTTCATACTAGCTATTAGAATAATGAATGTCCAAAATGAAGACGTAGTATGCAGGATTTTCCCCTATACCTTTGAGAATTCGATCTCCACATGGTATTTTAACTTGCCTTTATGGTCCATAACTAGTTGGACGAAGTTTCAAAAATATTTTTTAGACAAATTTGCAGAAGAAACCACTACATGGGATTTAATGGTTGAACTGTTCATCACCACCATGAGCTCAAAAGAAAAGGTTAAATACTTCAATCAAAGATTCACCACTATCCTGAACAAATTCCAACCCAAAGCTAAACCCACTCACGAGTTGCAAATTGAATTATATGCTAATGCTCTATTGGCATAGGGGCATACCCATGGTTCAACTCTTCAACAACACACCAACAAAACCCTAACTACCGACCCTTTCGGAAACACCTGCGAAGCAAATGAAGTCTCCCCCAAGGTAGAGGCAGGGGGGTTGCAGGCCTCAAGTGTCTACAACCAAGCTGGGACATAGATATGTGATTACAATACTTAATAGATCACTTAAAAAATAATATGCATTAGATCTTGAATCTCATTCACATCACAGATAAAACCCTTATTACAGATCAATGCAGTAACCATAAATATCAAGTACTTGTATTCACTTAGCACATAACATTAGTTCAGATCTACCATTCATTCATATTTAAGCACTAAGAAACAACATCAGATCTATTTATCATACATTATAACAACATCGCTAAGCAACTTAACACATAAAATACATCGCATAAAGCACATCAAGACACAGGATATACGTGGTTCACCCTAGTGTGGGGCTACGTCCACCAAATTCTTCTTTTTATTTATTAGTATTCAATTTTCTACATTCATGTGATCGTGTGCACAAAGACACAGATCCAAACTTTGCACTGGACAAGTGATATTCACACAGTGCACTATATCCACATTCCCCAAAACCAAGTCAAGGCACAAAGCCAACTCCTTATCAGCATAAAGCCTTACAAAATCTGTTGCACTGAGAAACTTACAATCTCTTGCACTAAGCCAACATTAACATATTATGCACACATCCAAACACACCATGCTTCTTAAATCACTTAGCTACTTATTTATACATTTACAAAAAGGCCTAAATAAGGGTAAACCCATGGGCCGACATCCCATAACCCGTTACATAAACCCTAAAACCCTTTGCTGGGTCCACAAGCCCACAAAATAAGCGAGATCCTGTGATATCAACTCCACCTGGGTGCTCCATCTTCGACCAGCCTATCGAAGTCTCAAAATTGGTCAAACACGACAAATGCTTCCTCAAAAATTGGTCAAGGGGCAACAAGCCCCCAACACTCACCTGTGACTCATCCCGAGTCACTCAGATCTGGGCAACATACCTTCAAAGGCCTCGATCTTTGCTCGAGTTTCCTAACTTGTTGCTTCACCAGAGCCTCCTTCTCGATGAACTTATGAATCACTTGTTCTACAACATGCCCTTCCAGGCATTGTTCCATTGTCGTAACCATTTTATCCAACTGCGAGCCTTGTCCTTCAAACTCTTCAAAAATTATGTAGGCTTTGACCTATACCGGCTCTAACTTCTGTGTAACCTCTGTTTTTTTAGAGTTTATACTTAAGTCTTGGAAATATAAAGTCTAGGCATCCAAAAACGAGGGTGTATGATATAAAGGAAAAAACAACTCTTAGGGGAAAATGAGCTATGGATGATTTCTGAGTTGTCTTTGTCTAGCTTCCAATTGTTCCTAGATACTAATGTCCTGCTCAATGACTGCCCATGAACGTTCAAGTTTAACCCAGGTGGTAGCAGTTTTTAAGATGGTGTTAAAAAGAGTTAAAGCGATACTAGTATGGTCTGTGAGACCGGGTTCGATATTGGGTAGTCTCGTAACAGGTACTGTCATAGAGGAAAAAGAGTTTTAATTATTTGTTGCTTTTTTAGGTTGTTGTTTCTATTTTAGATTATGTAAGAAAAATTCCCAAATTCTGAATTAATAGTATAACAAAATCAAAGGTTGTTTCCTGTATCTAAGTTAAACTGGAAATAATGCATGAAATGAAAGAAAACATAAAGTTGCGGAACAATGTGAGGCATCAACCAATGAAGAATCTCACTTTGTGATAGAATAAGAAAAAAGACAAGAAAGACTTTAATAAAGCATAAGATATGGAAATCTAAATAATTCACAGGTCTTGTACCTATTGATAGCCGATACAGAGGAAAAACTGTAAACAATTAGATGACTAAAATAATCAATCACCACAGTAGATGTTGTACTAAATTGCAACTAAGAATTCATCAAAGATGTATAAGATATGGTATTAGATATGAAATAATAGAGGAACACATAACTCAAACTTGACAAGATCTGGAGTCTTTGATTTTCATTTGTATTAATTCTGGAAAATGAAAAATTTCTCTGCTATAATCGACCAAGGAAAAAATCCCCTGATGTCTCTTTCAAAAATGTATTTGTACAAAGAAAATCATCAACCCTAGATGGTTGGTATTATCCTAATCTCCTAGGTTCTAACGGTTACATAATACAAAATTCGAACCGTTTTGCTCGGTTACTTCATCATTTCTTTGAAATGCCTCCTTCGCTTGGTCCTAAACACTCGACGCAGCTGTCTAGAAATTGCACCAAATTTTTTTAAGGTTCTCACGTGTCCTTTGACTCAAACATATATAACTTCCTTTGAATTTTAGGCAGCCTATCTTCGATCTTTCCCTTGTCAAACTTTGTCGTCTGCAACTATAGATTTGGCTTTATTAGCCACCTATCCATTTGGGTGGTGTCAAGTTGCTGCAATTGTGAAATATCGAGCTGTGCTTCATTCCAACTCTCCTTGATATGAAGTTGATGCCTTACAACATTGATCTGTCCTAATATCCCAGGAAAATCACCTTTGCTAATGCCCATTGTTTTTGTATCTAGCTGATCAAACACTTCTTCACATTCTTTCCTAACTTCTCTTGCCATTTTCTTGCTTTCAACAATATTGGTCTCCCATGCTTTTAACATGATGTCTCCCCTGATCTGTTCTTCCACAATCTTCTTTGGGATTGATGGTACTTCCTCTCTAACCAAAAATGCTACTGCCTTTTGAAAAGCAGCGCGAGCTACCATGGCCTCTTTTTCCTTTAAAACAATGCTATCCAGTGAGTGGCTTACTTCCAGGAAGTAGTTTTGAACGATTTCTATTTTAGAAAGCATGTTTTGTTGTTCCACTTGTAATTTCTCATGAACCTCTAGTGCTTGGGTTTGAAATGTTGTTATATTCACAACTTGTCCTTCAATGGACTTCAACTTATCCTGTAGTTGTCTCACTAATTTATCCTACTGAATAACTTGTACTTGACTCATTTGCATCTGCTTGTTTGCTTCATCTAAACTAGACTTCAACAATTGCATTTCCTGCTTGTCAGCAGTCCTGACATTTTCAACTCTTTGATTTACCTCCTCTCGAATATTATTTTCTGTGTGCCTTATTTGGTCCTGCAACTGAGCTATCATTTTATTTTTTTGCTTCATCCTTGTTTTCAGAGAGTCAACTGAGAATAAATTGGCAGTTGCCAAAGCTCCCATAGAGCCTGCTACTTCTGTGGAAAAGTCTTCCTCTTCTAGGTTTTGCCCATCTATGAACACCCTATGTTTCTTCACCATTGTGCCTTCTCTCAGATGCATTTCTTGTTTTAATACTGCCTTCCTCTTTTTACTGAAAAAGTAGTCAAAGGGAGGTATCTCTTCTCTAGATATAGGAGTAAGGTCACTTGCATATATGACTTGTAGATGGGGGGTCCCAAAAGTTGATTGTATAGGAATTAATGATGCAATAATGCTGCCCAATTCTGAATATTGTGTATCTCCTGCTGTTTTGTTGATATCAATAGGAATAGTTGATGATGAAGGCATAATTGTTTGACTCGACTTTAAAGGAGCCTCGGATTTAGAACTTGTTTCAGACCCTGGATTCTTTGATTATGAAGATTTTGATTTTTGTGAAGACGCTTCAGTGTTCTTTGGATTTTCTTTTGCAGTCTCTTTATCATGAGCCTCTAATAAAAAACCTAGGGGAATACTTCCGTGAGATGGAGGAGGGGTTGTTCATTCTCCCTGTAGTATCTTCGACAAACCACTTTGCATGTGCTTCTGGAAAGTCAGAAAGTTGGTTTGTAGGTCAGGTGATAATGCCTAAACTCTATCTAATATTTCCTCATAGGTTCTGGCTCCCTTGAACATTTCATCGCAGGGAGAAGCTTCATGTTCATACATATTCATATTGTAATGAGTAAGATGATTTCCTACAATTTGATAAGGGTCATGTTTTCTGAATTCAAGATCTACCAATTTGATGTCTTCCAGTGCTACAGCTTCAACCTTGGAATGACCAAAGTTAAGCAGTGAACACTTCCCAATCTGTACAGGAAAAAGTGGCCAGAACTTCTTCTCAGATGCTTTCAATTCTGTGCTGATGCCAACTATTATTATTTGGTAGGCCACCTCCCTACACACCAGTATGTCGGGAAGGAATTTCGGAAGTGCGTGAGGAGGAATCGAGCACCCCAAAACCCTGACATAGGATGAAACCTCTTCAATAAACCAATCTAGAATTGCCTTGAGGTTTCCCACTATTGACTCTGAAATACGAGGGGGTGCATAACCATAAAAATTTTGGTGCAAAGGTATCACCACGTAGTGACAAATTTTGTAAAAGAAATCTTTCACATTCTCCTCCCATAGTTTAGAATGATAAACATGAATGGGCTCTATGTAGGCTGGGTTCCATCTCCAATTCATCAAGGGGAAATGAGTCATGTAACAAATAACATCCATAATATATGCAGACATGTAAAAAGATGTACGTCGGCCTTTCAATTTTGCTGTTTAGTACTCTGCAATCTCCTTAGTTAGATTATATGGTAAAATTTTACCCCAGTTGAAACTGTAACCCTTGGCTACTTCATGTATAAGTGGCACCCATTCTGTAGGGAAATAGGTAGGGTTTTTCTTCTAAAAAATTCTACATAGCATCAAAGCTATATAAACCATGTATTTGTTTAATGGACCTGTGGCATAATTGCCATGGGTATCAACTCTAAATCTCGCTGGAATTCCCCACCATTCTTTGATTATACCTAGATATGTTTGATCAAATTATGTACACTCCTTTCTTTGAAATTCCTCTATGAATTCGGCATTATAAATGTATTTAGAAGCAGGGAGAAGTTTACACATTACTTGGATGTGCTCGGGTCTGAACGAGGCGCCGACGAACCCTTGGCTATTTAGAATGCTCCTTGTCTGAATGTCGGTTTTCTCTAAAGCCTAGATTATCATGTCATTGTATGGAATGAGTCTTGGCCATGTGGCTATTTTGTGAAGCTCAGAATATGCTATGTCTCTGAGTTTATTTTCAATCCTTTCATTTCCGAAATCGTCGGGGCAATTCCTAATCTCATAGTCTAAAGTTTCAAAAATATGCCTCTAGGATTTGACTGAATCCACAGCATGTGGTGTAGTGTCGGATATAACATATCCATCCGGATTCGATCTTTCACTTGCCTCCTCACTCTTCTTAGGTGATTTTTTGTGTGCCATGACGTTTGTGATAAAATGAATACTTATTGCAGAGAATAAATGCGTGAGTTCTTCTGAGTTTAACTCGCTCCTAGTCTGAAAGTAAGAATGAAATTCAAAATGACAAACCTTTATTAACCTTTAACCTGTCTTAAATTTAGCGTACTGATACAAGAGATAAAAATTAAATGATTTAATGGGGATGGTACGCCTGGAGATACACACTTAAAGTTAAAAATATATCAATAATCCGTTATAGATACTGTCGTATATCGGTGATTCGAAACTAGGATTTCGAAAGGAAGGTCATCGAAAAATCCCGAACAACGAAACACAAAAAAATATTTAATACCCTTAATGCTTGTTTTAAAGTTAAGTTAATTATGTTTAAGCGCTTAATTCTTTCAGAACTTCGTGTTTCGAATTTTTTAGTATTGTGTCCCCAAGAGGCATGACACAAGTAAATCCCGAATACCGAAACTGCGATGGGATTTATTTAGGCGCTAACCACTTGTTTTAAACCCTTAATTAATCGTGATCAGGGGTTAGTCTTTACTTTTCGTGGATTGAAGTATCAGGGTTTCGAAAACTCTTTAACGCAAGAAATACTGAATCACGAAATTGCGATGGGATTTATTATCATTAAACCTTCTTACTTCTTAATAAACATAGCATTAGCTTTTAAGAACTTCGCGACTTCGAGAATCAGGGTTTTAAGGAGACTCAAGGTCGACTCTTTGATTTCCCGAATTGCGGCTGATTAACGATCTGTTAAGTATGTTTTAAACCTTAATTAATCATGATTAAAAGGTATTTCGTGAAAAGTGCATCGGGACATTTGAAATGCTACTTAAGTTGAGATGGCTGAAAAAGAACATGTGAAAGGATTAGAAGGTCGTTAACGTTTTTAATTATTACTTTAAAATATGTTCAATTCCTTTTAAACAATCACTTTTTTGAAACTTCAGTACTGCGACTTTGTGGTTGTTATTAAAAAACATACTTTGTGTATAGCTGAACCTTGAAACCCGAAAATCCTGAAAGACCTTTTGACCCCTTTTTATAACGAAGGGCGGCTTAGTAACCAGAGAAAAAGGATATTTGGATTTAGAGAAGAAAAATAAACTTTGTTTCAACATAGGCTCCATCTAGGGATATCATCTCCTTGCGGGATGAGAAGAAAAATAGACCACGTGCCTTTATTGGGAAAATGGAGTCATTAGTTTGTTTCTGCAAAAACTTGTTCATGAAGAGGGTGTAGGGGAAAAAGGGGGTTTCATCTTTATCTCTGAAATCTTTCGAAACCCAATCACTATTTAATCTCACTTTTAGGCCATTTGTTTTTCTCTTTCCTGATACTAATTTGTGGTTTGCTTAAGATAACCCAAACAACCTTAGGAATTTTAACAGGTTCTGTTGATCTTGCTTGCCTCAAGGTGAAGTAATTTTAATGTTTTTAATCAGGGAGTCCTGCGCGAACTTGGGATGTAGATCGAACTTCAAAGAAAAATAAT
Source organism: Picea engelmannii (assembly GCA_009831015.1). Lineage (NCBI taxonomy): Eukaryota > Viridiplantae > Streptophyta > Pinopsida > Pinales > Pinaceae > Picea > Picea engelmannii. The sequence continues at coordinate 21,108 of WSFP011407700.1, forward strand.
TTACCAGAGTGCAGTATAATTCATGTATAACATCCTTACAGATATCTTAGACATTGCTTCACTGCCAGCGAGCTTGTTCAGTACCCCAATGAATTTATTTGATTCCCTTTATTGAATTTCCTTTCACGACTTCAAATTGTAACTTTTCATTTAAATGCTGAGATGAGGGAAATCATTTTATGAATTTCCTTTCATCATCTCTTTTTGGACTAGATGTGGGCAATCAATTTTGAATTTCCTTTCACCACCTGTCTTATACTTTCTTTGACATGAAGTGGGGGAAATCAATTGGTATAAGGTATACCAAGGGTGATATCTGTGTATAATTTTGCAATAGAGGTCTGTCAACTCACTTTGATTACTTTGGATCAGTTTCTTTTCGGCCTTCAAAACATCTTAGTTTGTAGGAAAACTTATGGGGGAATTTTATTTCCAGGGACCTTATTTTGAGCAAGACTAATTTTTTTTAGAACTTGTTAAAAGAACTAAGAGAGTCAGGATTATCCTATACATATCTTTGCTTGGTACGAGTTTGAAAAGTCATGAGGACTTTCCTTTCTTCTAAAGATTCGTTTGTCATCTTTCAGAGCTAAAGTGTAACCCCTCCTCCCTCTATGGAAATCATGGGAAGGCGTCTGGGGTCGAGGGGAAGATACCACAGATTGTGATAGGATGATAGAGAAGGCTTTGGATTTCATAACCATAGTTGTGGTTACGCAATCCTGACCCTTGGAACCCTTTTTTAGGTCACTTTACTTCTCCTGTTTATTTTACTTATTTTTATCTTATCCAGGGGAATCCTTTATGATCCATAGAAAATTCTATTATTTTGATGATACCTTGGGTGAATATGTTCATACTCATGATACCATTGTTGCACCTAGGTGATATTCATTTGAAATCTAGACATTTCGGAAATTCATACCTTAGCCTTACCACTTCGTTCTCATCTTAGTAAATTATTTTTTTATCACCTGTTTCGAGCGAATCAATTTCCTAATACATGACCATCAGTTTTCTCCTTTTTGACATTTGGGCTGTAGACCAGAATCCTGCAACAAGACAACATGAAAAGTGTCAGTGTTTTAAGATTGATATAATTCAATGTGTTGAATATTTTATATCTCTATTTCTAGGAGATCACTAACCTGCTTTATGTGCGGTGAAAGTAAAACTTACCGAAAAACTATAAAAACAGAAAACACAAACCGATATATACAGTGGAATTTTGAAAATCGTTTATTGCATATAGTGCTTCAGATAACACCCATTGATAGGGGCGTTGAAGATTTTACCATCCAAATTTTCTAATAGAAATGAGTTCTTCCATTCAGAAGTTGATACTTTGAATGGTCCATACCAGATATGATCAAATTTGCCATGTTTTGCTGAGTCTTCCCTTATAGAATCCCATTTCAAAACCAAATCACCAGGGAGGACTTCCCTATATTTAGCCTTATGATTGAACAACACTTTCATTTTGTCTTGATATTTCTGCAGCCTTTCGTCCCCCTCAACCCTATTTTTTTTTTTGTGTGTGTGTCTGGAGGAATCAGCAACTAGTTGGGCACGTGCTCACGTTACACGTGGCCGTGTTATCCAACCGCTACCACTATAACCTCCAGGTGTGCCCACGATGCCCCTTACGCGGCACACAAGTTAAGTCGGGGGGAATTGAACTCGAAACCTCATGGAACTTCATTTTCACGGCACTTGCCAATTGAGCTGCCCCCCAGGGGCCCCCTCAACCCTATTTTGTTGAACTTCAATCAGTTGATTTATTCTTCTTGTGACATTGGTTGGTTCTAATTTTTCATCTTGCCAAAGTTTCATCACAGGTAGATCCAGGTTTATGGGTAATACCACGTCAGTCCCATATACCATTTGAAATGGAGAAGTGCCAATCGATTTCTTGGAGCCTATCTGATTCGCCCATAAGGCATATTTCAAATGCACATGCCATGATTTTTTTATTTTCATTCAACACCTTCTTAATTATGGTAATTAAGATTTTATTTGATGATTCAACTAGCCCATTTCCTTGGGGGTAGTATGTCGTGGAGTGAAAAAATATAATATTGTACTTTTGGAAAAAGATGACCATTTCCATAGATTTCAATGCCTGGGCATTATCTGTAACTATCTTTCGGGGAAAACCAAATCTAGATAATACGTTTTCTTTGAGGAAGTCTATCACCACCGAATCTGTGGATTTTCTAGTCGGAATAGCTTCTACCCATTTGGTGAAATAATCTGTAGCGGCCAGGATCCATTTGTGTTGTGCATTGGAATGTGGATTAATTTCTCCTATAAAATCCAATCCCCATTGTTGGAATGAAGATTCCAAAGATTCCATTGTCGGTTTCACTTCTAAATTCATTTATGACCCTTTCGATCTCTGATTCTACTAGACAAACCAATAGAAAACCCAGAGGGTCTTTCCAATACAATTGGCTCTCTAAAATACAGTACTTCACTGCATGCAATTTCAACGTTCTAACTTTAGATGGAGTCATATCACTTGGACATTTCAAAGTCAGAAGATAATATACTATATCTTTGTACCACACCGAAGTTGTAAACTTTTCTTCTACACTAGTTTTATCTATTTGGTCGTTGAGTTCATCCATATCCATACATCCTTCATACTCTTGTAGATTATTTATATTGAGCGCTCTGAAATTTGATTCGGCTAGTAGCTTAGCCAAACCTTGTCATTTTACGAGCTTTGTTGGTTTCACTTCTAAATCAAATTCTTGAATCTTAGCAAGCCATCGACCCCTCCTCCCATCGCTATCAGGTTGAACCAATATAACCTTAACAGAATTGGTGGGTACATATGCAATTATCTTGGAGTGTAACACGTAGGTTCTGAAAGCCTTTAGTTCCTTCACTATAGCGTATGCCTGCTTTTCCATTATGTCATATTTCAATTCTGCATCTCTGAGGCTTTTACTGAAGAATTCTATTGGTTTCTCAAAACCTTCTTCGTTCTTTTGTAGAAGTACTGCTGCGATTGTGTGCTCGGATGCAAACGAGAAAATAAAAAATTCCTTGAGATAATGAGGGCTTGCTAGTACAGGTGCTTCATCTATAATTTTCTTGATGTGCACAAATGATGCTTTAGCTTCGACCGTCCATTTAACTTCATTGTTCTTCTTGAGCATATCTGTAATCAATTTCACAATATCAACAAAGTTTGGGATAAATCTCCTCAAAAAAATTATTTTCCCTAAAAAGGATTGGATTTCTCTTACATTTCTAGGAATATTTATAGTGTCAATAGCTTCAACCCTTTTAGGATCGATTTTAATTCCATCCCGAGATACAATATGGCCCAAGAGTTTACCTTCTTCCATTTCAAAGTGAGACTTCTTTGGATTTAAAGACAAACCAAATTTGTGACATTTCTCGAACGTTTGCTTGAGATGTATCAGATGATCTTCATCAGATTTAGAAAAAACGATGAGATCATCAAGATAAATAACCACGAATTTATCTCTTTTGTCGACGAAGGGGATAACCATACCCCACTGGAAGGTAGCACCTGCATTCATTAAACTGAATGGAATTTTATCATACATAAATGTACCCCAAGGGGTGGTGAAGGCTGTTTTTTCTTTATCATCTTCGTTGACAACAATCTGATTGTAACCGGAAAAATCGTCGATCATGGACATCCTATTTGCTCCGACTATTTTTTCTAAAACATGGTCCATTTTGGGTAATGGATAATTGTCTTTAAGAGATGATTTATTTAAATTTCTAAAATATAAACATAGTCTGATTTATTTGCTCTTCTTTCTGACCAGGACCAGGTTGGCTACCCACTTAGAGTACCTGCGTGGTACAGTTATTTTGGCATCCAGGAGTTTTTTTACTTCTTTTTCGACCACGGGAAATAATATGGGATTGATTTTCCTGAGCTTATGTCTGAAAGGTTTAACACCTGACTTTAAAGGAATCTTGTGTTTGATCATAGTGGTGTCATTGTTGGCAATTTCAGTTAACAGAAAGAAAATCAGCGTATACTTGTCATTGATGGCAAGTACAGTTGTGGTTGCAGTGATGAAAATAGCAATGAATAGCAG
>ML859883.1:0-21045 GCA_009831015.1 Picea engelmannii
AGATGAAGGCATAAGGCCTTAGTAAACCTGCACGAGGAGGAACGATCCTCTTGAAAACCCGGGACGACAGCATAAGGACGAAGTATTGAATCGACGGACGAGATCCCGTCGGGAGATCTGTAGTCACTCACCACCGTCAGATCAGAGGAGAAAGCTGGGAAGTTAAGTACCTTATCCCTGATAGGTGGCGATCGATGGATGAGATTTCATCGGGGAATCTACGGTCACACCCGACGGTTAGATCGGTAGGGAAATGGTAGGGGTGTTAATGGCCTTACCCCTTTTGTCTTCGGTGTCTTCGCGGTCAACGAAGAATTCCGGATCGTAGACCTCCAAGGTCCACAAGAGGATCTGAACCGTTAGATCTTAGCTAGGGAACTCGACAGTCGTTAGATCTATAGGGAGGTAGACGAGGGCTAAGCCTCGTTAATAGTGGCAAAGCCACAAGAGGATCTGAGCCGTCCATTTTTGAGGACGCGTGTCAAAAGATCCAGAGAAGTTGAGCATCGGGAAATCGGGGTTTGCGAGAGCAAGGAAATCTTGCCACTAGGAATCATGATACGCGATTTCCCGACACGATCTGAACCGTCCATTTTGGAGGACGCGTGTCAGGAGATCCCGAGGAGTCGGGGATCGGAGAATCGGAGTTTTCGAAGGCGTGAAACTCTTACATGTTGGAATTGCGATCCGCGATATCCCGACAAGGATCTGGACCGTCCATTGGCAGAGGACACGTGGCGGAGATCAAGCACCATCGGCGTTTGGCACATCGGGAAATCGACATTTCCAGGGACAAGAGGACGGGGAAGTCCCAGGTGAAAAACCCCGACTTAATCTGAGTCGTTCGTTCAGAGGGACAGGTGTCGAAGATCTGATGAGAGTCGGAAGATCGGGAATCGACATTCCTGAGGTCGAAGGAACTAGGACATCAAAAGTCCCGAAACCCCGAGAGTTAATTGGGACCGCCCAATTGAGAAGGACGCGTGGCAATCATCATCGCCCTTGGGGAGAAATCCCGATGAAAGGATACGATTGCGGTCATATAGAGGGAGGTCGTATGGACCAAAGCTTTAGTCTAGGGGACTAGCGGAAGTTGACGTCATATCGGGATATCGGGAATTTCCGAGGACAAGAGACACGGGACAGGATAAGTCGCGATTTCCCGACGCGATCATAACCGTTAACCTGAGGGATGCGTGTCCAAGGATCCTGAAGAGATCGGGGTTCGGCACTTCGGGATTTTCGGTGACAAGAAACTCACGACAGAAGGAGTCGCCAAATCCCGAAACGCGATGGTCCCACAATCCTAACACTCCAGTGGAGGACGGGTGTCACTCCATGCCATCATAGGGAGTGGGGGCCATAGGCGCCAGAACAAGGGACAGGTGTCGGAAGACCAAGCTTGGTCGTGAGTCAACGCTAAGTGGCATCGGGGATCGGAGGTTCGGAATTTGCGAAGGCCTGTGCATCGCGACATCTTAAACCCCGAAACCCCGATGGGTAGCTATAGGGCTGCGGACATATGGTAGCAGGTCCTATGGATCCGAGAGCTGAACCAAGAGAGCTAATGCAGGTTGTCTGGAGATTTCTCATTTTGGGAGATTAACCCCAAAATTTTTAAATTACGATAGTGGGTGTGTTACACCCCTCTTTTCAAAAAAACAAATCTGCAAGGCCTTCCTTTATTTCTAGCCTCACCAGAGTATGTGCCATCATCATCGCAATCATTTATTTGTATGAGAGGTCAACCTCGTAATAAATCATGAGTGCATTCCTTATTTCTCTAAAAACATCATAAAACCAAAAAACTAACAAAAAGCTCAACAATCTTACCCATATAAGAACTATATCCACCCATTTAGAATTTACATCAAAATATGGGGACCAACATTTTAGGAGTAGAGGGTCTGATCCCCATTTCTAGCAAATTTTCATAACCCTCTTGCAGTCTTGATCAATGCAAAAAACAAATGCCAACTAGCCCCTTATTAAGACATAACACTTCGATAAATACACCAAAAGGGATCTAAGTTTCCATTAGTCCACTCTTTTAACAACTTATCACCAATTTGATGACCCTAAAATTGTCTTACGAGTGTCATCCCCATCAAAATTTCCACTTCTTTCAACTTTACTTCCACCACTAGGGCAAGATCCAAAGGAGCCTTACACTTTTTTCACACATTTTTTTCTCTTCTGAGCTCCACCCACCTCACCTTCAACCGTCGGCTTTGGAGATGGACCATTATTGTTTAAAGGAGAAATGAAATCCAAAATAGAAAAATTTGAAGTATCCCTCCAAAACTCTAACGGATCACCACTTAGTGTTTCCACATCCAACGATGAACTTATAAAACAACCCTTCACAACACTGGTTGTTCACCAGCCAAGAAACACCCGACTATATTCACATAAAAACTTAGAGGTCTCTATGGCCCTTGTCAAATCATTGGTTTTATTGGTAAGTCCCCACCCTCATCCATACCATCTTGGCTAGGTGAATTATGAAACTCAATCCTTGTTTACGACCCAAAAATGTAATACCACCTTCTCTATTGGCCCTCATTTTTTAGACACCATGCTATGTGACGTTACTCCTCTAGATTGCACCAATAAGTTACCGCTGGGGATACCTTACCAACATGAGTGCTATGCCACGAATTATTCTTACATCAACACATTCACCCTCACTAAGGATGGGAAGCAATTTATCTTCCAGTAATCTCATGCTTCCTCTCCAAAAACTCTATCTTGTAATGATGTTGTATGTCAAGTCAGCCTTCATAAATATTTACATCCATGTATTATATGGGGATCTAAGCATGATCAAAACTCTTCACCCCCCACATCCCTGGAACCCCTCCTATTTAACTATCAATATGTTTTTATTAAACTCACCACTTTTCCACCCTCGCCACATATCAAGCATACCATCGATCTTGTGCTTGGTGCCCCCTTCCCAATACCCAACTCTATCATCTTACCCCTACCAAGATAGTTTCAATTGATAAACATATTTAGGAATTGTTGAAAGTAGGCAAGATTCACCTCAACTCCTCACCTTATGGATCACCTACCTTTATTATATGTAAGAAGGAAACCCATGAATGGCAACTAGTCACTTACGATAGAGTTCTCAATAAGGTGATTGTTAAGAACAAATACACATTGCCTGGTATCAAGGATTTGCTTGACCATTTGCAGTGTGCCAGTTATTTTTCAAAGTTGGATCTAACTTTAGGATACTATAAGGTTCAAATGAAGGAAACCAATGTGTGAAAGACAACATTCAAGACCAAATTCGGTCTTTATGATGGTCTTACCAATGCCCCCACTACTTTTATGAGACTCATTAATGATCTATTCCATCCACACCTCAGACATTTTGTCATTATTTATTTAGATGATATCCTAATATTCAGCATGACCTGGGATGACCACATCCTGCATCTCTGTCAAGTGTTGGATATTTTGTGTGCTAATCAACCACGTGTAAAACCCAAAAAATTTGTGTGGCCAAAGTTTTGTTTCTTACTTGGGATTTCTAATTTTTGTAGAGGGATTTTAGCTAGAACCCCATAATATCAATACCCTCTTAGACTAGCCATTACCCCACATTGCAACTGACCTTAAAGATTTTCTGGGTAGTGTCAATATTTATTGGAAGTTCAATTTCTAGTTTTCTAAGCTTGCATGTCCTCTTCATGAACTCTCTAATCCACATCTTTCTGACTAGATCCCAGACACCATGTACTCTCTTGAAGGCCATTTAAAACAAACATTAGAGTCTGAGATAGAGAGTGTCTAAATTTCAACGTCGTAAGAGTTAGCCAGGACCCCTCTCTAACACAGGGGCTAAACACAATGTCGTGTAAGGAAAGGTAGAGGAGATAACCCCTCCAAAGTCGAACCGAACATAGTGGGGATTGTATATTGAAGGTCTTTCTTGGGAATCATGTGAATCACATTTGTCTACGGAGCCTTGTGGACCTCGAATCCATTTGATATCCTCAGTTGTCTTCCAGGCCAATTTCTTTTGACACCCTTGAAGGGATTCAGACTTGTTATCCTGCTCATTACGATTATCCCGACTGTCGACTGTACCCGACTGGTGGCTGACTGCGAGCTAACAACTTAGTTGCCTATTTTTTTACGGACTTACATAGGTGATTGCGAGGGTATATTGCGATACCTAGGGCGGACGTCGGATCGTGCTTTGTAGAGTATACCTGGAGGGTGCTTCCATGTTTGAGTTGCACTTGCACCGGTAAGTTTCTCTAGTGTTGATTGGCGTAACTTTCCTTCCCACTAGTTAGTTTTTTGCATGATTTGTCTTTAGGAACTTTTAGTATGTGCTATGTGCTGCCTAGTTTTCCATAGTGAGTTAGTCAGTCATTGCTTTGGGTCTCTGACCTAATGTGGTAGAACGCCCACTCTGTTGGTCATGAAGACTTTTCGATCTTCTGCTTAGAAACATGGAGCTGCCTCTTTATAGGCATTGTTTTCTATACCATTGGTTCGCTAGAGTCAGTGTATGAGACTTTTACAGACTTGAGCGATCCCATAAGGGAAGAACCCGTGCATAAGATATTCATGGAAAAAGTTTTCGATGATACCAACTAAGGAACCCCTTTGCAAAAGGATTCTTGTGCTTTTCCTTTCTTCAGAAACGTTGGTGTCCCTTTGATGGCCACTTTGTACATTCCTAGGTTGAATGTTGGACTATCGGTTTGGTTGGGTACCATTCCAAATGTCCTGAATCCTCTTGACATTTCTCAGTTAAGCACCTTGTGTCATGGGCATTATCTTGATTTTCCTTCATCAACAAAGTCTTCTCTTCCTCCTTCTACCTTCTCTAGTGAAAGTATAACTACTAATAACCAGAAGTCTAAACGAAATAGAAAGAGGAAGAATAGGAAGAAGAAATCATCAACCTCTGCGGGTCATGTTGGAGATAGGTCATCAACCTCTGCATGTCATGTTGAATACCAACAACCAACCTCTGTAATTCATGCTGGGGGCACGAACCTAGTCCGTGCAAGTCATACTAGAGTTCTATCACCAACCTCTGTGAGTAATGTTGGAGATAGTTCCTCAACCTCTGCTAGTCATGTTGAAGACCAACTCCCGACCTTTGCAAGTCATGCTGGGGGGGAAATTCCAGTCACTGCTAGTCATAGTGGCGATAGGTCTATAGCCTCTGTGAGTCATGTTATCGACCAATCACCAACCTCTGCAAGTCATGTTGGAGATGTGAAACCAACCACTGCTAGTCATGTTGGGGGCATTAATTCTGTTGAAAAACCCAGATAGATAGGACATAAGCCTAAGTTACCTTGTAAGTTTGCAAGAAGATCACCTTACTCATTTATGACCTCACCTTCCAGAGGAACGAAGATTGTGGTCCTTGTCTGCAAGATCTTCTGATTCAGAGTCTTTTGAGGTTTCCTAACAACCTATTCATCCATTGGTTGATGAAGTGGTCATGTCAATGCAATCTTCGACTGATCCCACTCTTCTTTTGGGGGGTGATGCGCCTTTAGACCATGTTGTCTTGCAACCTATTCAACCAGTGGTTGAGGAAGTGGTCACACCGATGCAATCTTTGACTGATCCCACTCTTCTCTTGGAGAATGTCGAGTCTACCAAAGTGGTCACGTCGATGAAATCTTTGGATGATCCCACTCTTCTCTTGGGGAGTGATGTGTCTACCAAATATGTTTTTCGCATTTCCATTTCAGTACTTTCAAAAGAAGGGGGCATTCTGCTCACTTCGAGCACACCGCCTCTAAGTCCTAGGATGGTTTCCTTTGATTGGAGTGACCTTGTTGAGCCTTGCCTTCCTTCTTTTGCACCTTTTCAAATAAGGGTTGAAGTTAATTAAAAAAACATTTACCGATGTATTGTGGATGAAGGAGCCTCTGCAAGTATTTTATCCTCCTTGGCTTGGAAATCTTTGGGTTCTCCCGAGCTTGTGTCTACTTCGCATGAGTTTTTGGCTTTTGACGGATGTCCTAGTGAATATTTGGGGATTCTTCCTCAGTTACCTATCTCGTTAGGTGGGAATATTGTCCTTGTTGATGTTATAGTGGTGCAAGGCCCGTTAGATTTCAATATGCTTCTCGGGCGTGATTATGTATATTCTATGAGTGCTATGGTGTCTACGTTATTCTGGGTGATGCATTTCCCTCACAATGGAAGCATTGTCACTATCGACTAATTGACATATGATAATCACCATCCTAATTCAATGTTAGTTCAAGCTGCCCCTTTATATGTTCCTAGTGTTCGTGTAGACTCTACCTCGCCAAGGGTTAATTATGTGGAATCTTATCCTCGATGTTCAATTGCTTCTGAGAAGGAACCTGTGCAATCATGTTTGCCTTCTCGAGACATGGTATAAAAAATTGATCAATCTTTTTATCCAATGGGGGAATGGGAGCCCTTGCTTCCCCCTCTTGGTTCGAGTGGTCTTGAGTTTCCTTTTGAGTTTGATTTCATTGTTTGTAGATCCTCAAACCCTTGTGCTTGTGATTCTTCGCTGATAGACTCTGTCAGTCCTGACTAGAACCTCCATCTTCGTATGGAATATGGTCAATTTGCTTCGCCCTTTGGGACCGTTGACCCTCCTCGTTCACGTGATTTATCGGATTTTGAATTGCCTTTGGATGAGGCTTTCCTTGAAGCCATGACTACGGTTTCTATATCGTGGGAGGACTTACACCGTGGTTTGTGTTTTCTTCCTTTTTGGGAGACTTTTCAGGTTGACTACTGAAGAGACTCTTGGTCAAAGCCTAGCAGTGGGGTCTACCTGAACTACTACCACACATGAGCCGCAAGGTTGTGCGGTACCTTGTACATATTGTATAGTCCATGTTTGTTGTTTTCGATTTTTGTATTCAGTAGAACCTGTTATTTTCCGAAGTTTCTATCTATATTGGATCTATTAACTTCTGGATGAGTGTTATTGGCCTTATATGCAGGATCTTGGAGACATTTTCTTTGAAATTGGTTCATCGTATCGATCCGTTTGGATAGGTTTTGACCTCGAAACCGGTATATCGGTTAGATTTTCCCCTACTTGCATTTTTTCATTATCCGTTTCTTGGTTCATTTGGCCTTAGGATCGACCTCACTGAATTGTGACACTAACATTCCTTGTTGATAAGTGTGTTGTACTTTATGCGGTAGAGCCTTCCTTCAATGGGCATCCTAGTTAGAATCTTGTTTTCGATTTGGTGCCCATGCCAAAGTACTTCATAGGCATGGGAGCCCCTTTTAGTCCCGCCACAACTTTGTGTTGAAGCCTCATCTTTCTTCTTCATCATTTTTTCTGGCCTATACCCAAGGGACTCCCCATGAGCACACTTTGTTGTCTTTCAATCTCGCTTTAAATTTTGAAAGCAACATTCAATGATATTGTATTTATTCTTTTCAATCTCATATGGATTACTTGAGAAAAGTATCCCTTTGGAGTCTTCTTTAATCCCTTTTTAGACTCTCTAAAATTGAAAAGATTGTCGAGCGATCTTGTTTCCCTTCACGCTCGCCAAACTCAAATTTGAAGGCACATTTGTCCAGCGATAGTTTACCCCTTTTTCGGTCTGGATGGATAATTTTGCGAATAAAGGTATGCTATAGGAACTTTGGTTCTCTAGAAGAGTATTCTCAAGCGTAAGTTTAACCCTTTTTCAGGCTGGACGGACTAATTTTTTGAAAAAGGAACATTCTCCTTGGTTTTGGTTTATCTCTTTTTCGGGCGTTGGAGATTACTTAAGAAAAAGGAACCCCCTCGGAGTCTATAGTTAATCTCTTTTCAGACTCCCTAAATATTAAAAGATCATCAAGTGACCTTGTTCCTTCACACTCGTTAAAATTGGTCCAGAACAACATCTACTTGGCATGCGTTTAACCCTTTTTCCAGCCAGTAGATTATTTAGGAAAAAGGTACTCCTCGGGAGATTCGTCTCACCAGGAGAGTTCTCCTCAGTTATATTTTATAGTTTTTCGGGCTAAGGAGACTAAACTTAGAAAAAGGTTGTGAGTCCATAGTTAAGCTCTTTTCAGACTCCTTACAATTGAAAAGATAACCTAGTGATCTTGTCTTTGTCACACTTTTAAAATGGTTTTGAAAAGACGTCCTTTCGGTGCAAGTTTAACCCTTTTTCGAACCGTTTGGACTAATTGCGAAAAAATTATTCCCTGGAGTCTTCTTTAACATTTTTTCAGACTCTCTAAACATGAAAAAACCATCGAGCTTACCTTTTCTATGCTCGTAAAAATTCACATGGAAGGAGTCTCGTTTTATCGTGCTTAATTGCATTGCAGGTCTCATATTTGCGTCTTTGGCCTAATGTCGGCTCCATGTTGCTCTCAACTAAACCTTTAAAGAATTCCTTATACGCAAGCCCTGCAACACTTTTTTCCTTTGTGATCCGACACCTTGACCCATGGAGGAATTTTCTTCGAGTGTCCTTATCCTGCACATGTCTCCTTTCCTTGAGCATCCATATGTTCCGTGTGTTTGGAAACAGTTTGCTTTCTCACAACACTCGTTCCTCCTTTGTAATGTAGCATTCTTTTATTATTTTTTAAGCTCGTTAAAAAATTGAAAAAGACAAAAAAATCAAATATTCCAAAAAGAGGGGACGAGAAATATACATTCTTTTTTCGGCAACAAAGATAGTCGCCCTTGGACAAAGCACATCCTTCTGTTTGTTCGTCAAGCATTGGGATCTAGTATGACCTTAGGAAGTTGTTCTTGCTACATAGAGTTGTGTCCTCCTCTCTTTGGTTACTCTTCCAAACATATGGAGAGTTTGCGGTGCCTCCTGCATCACAGACTTATGTCAATGTTACACTGCCTGAGTCTGATAATCTTTCATGCTTTTGTCTAAGGGAAATTTTATCCAACTTGAGTCGACCTTTTTGCAGTTTGTCTCTTAACTTTCACGAGTTAGCCATCCTATGAGTCTAGTCAAGTCTAGATTCAAAATCGACGAAGTTCTCTTCCTGATCATTGAGATCCTCTAGTCTTTTCCTAACAGCTTGTCGAAGAACTTAGAGTAGCGAGTCTCACACTCCCATTGTAATCCTACCTGAGTTTTGAATATCTTGAAGTTGTTGCTCGAGCTATGCAGTTTTCATCTCTCACCGCAGGCGTCACTAACTTCTTGAAGATGCATATTGTACTTGTATTTCTTCGATTGATTTTGAGATGTAGATCCATTGTGTATTGCCCGCGGCTACACTTTATACATTTATATGACATGGACCTGCAATGTACTTTATTGGCATCCATGATTAGTTCATCTCGAGCATGGTTATGCCCACCTCAGAGAGATAATTATTGTTTTGTAGATGGCACCTCCCGAACTCTGGTCCAGGGCTCACTCGATTTCATGCATTCCCTCTGGTGAAGATATTGTAATGTATTTCAGCCATCAGTTGCTCTTCTGACCTCAGACATTAGGGGGTATTTGTTATAGCCCTAAAATTCCCTACTTATGCATACATGGCATTGGCCTTTCTACTTGCACATTTTGCCAAACTTCTGCTGAGGAACTCTATTTAAAAAAACCATTTTTTGGAGCATGTACATGCCTTGATGCACTACTGCCCGCGTACATACGCTTGCTACATGCCAGAAAAATTGCGTACATACGTTAGCTGCATACTAAAAACCCCGCGTTTACCTCCAAAATTTGCAAAAAATAAAAGTTGCAAGGAATTTGACGGAATTACCGAGCTATTGGAGGTTTTTGAACCAATTCACCTGCTGTAGCCCGTCCCCAAACCAAATAACTATCCTTTTGTGATATAAAAGGAGGTCTTGGGGTCCCATTTCAACATCAAGCATTAGAACAATGAAACTCTGTCCAAATCCCTTTTCAGCCAATGTGCAAGATATTGCAATGTATTTCAGCCATCATTTGCTCTTCTGACCTCAGACATTAGGGGGCATTTGTTATAGCCCTAAAATTCCCTACTTATGCATACATGGCATTGGCCTTTCTACTTGCACATTTTGCCAAACTTCTGCTGAGGAACTCTATTTAAAAAAACCATTTTTTGGAGCATGTACGTGCCTTGATGCACTACTGCCCGCGTACATACGCTTGCTACATGCCAGAAAACTCGCATACATACGCTAGTTGCATACTAAAAAACTCGCGTTTACCTCCAAAATTTGCAAAAAATAAAAGTTGCAAGGAATTTGACGGAATTACCGAGCTATTGGAGATTTCTGAACCAATTCACTTGTTGTAGCCCGTCCCCAAACCAAATAACTATCCTTTTGTCATATAAAAGGAGGTCTTGGGGTCCCATTTCAACATCAAGCATTAGAACACTGAAACTCTTTCCAAATCCCTTTTAAGCCAATGTGCAAGATATTGTAATGTATTTCAGCCATCAGTTGCTCTTCCGACCTCAGACATTAGGGGGCATTTGTTATAGCCCTAAAATTCCCTACTTATGCATACATGGCATTGGCCTTTCTACTTGCACATTTTGACAAACTTCTGTTGAGGAACTCTATTTAAAAAAATGATTTTTTGGAGCATGTACGTGCCTTGATGCACTACTGCCCACTTACATACGCATGCTACATGCCAGAAAACTCGCATACATACGTTAGCTGCATACTAAAAAACCCGCGTTTACCTCCAAAATTTGCAAAAAATAAAAGTTGCAAGGAATTTGACGGAATTACCGAGCTATTGGAGGTTTCTGAACCAATTCACCTGTTGTAGCCCGTCCCCAAACCAAATAATTATCCTTTTGTCATATAAAAGGAGGTCTTGGGGTCCCATTTCAACATCAAGCATTAGAACAATGAAACTCTGTCCAAATCCCTTTTCAGCCAATGTGCAAGATATTGTAATGTATTTCAACCATCAGTTGCTCTTCTGACCTCAGACATTAGGGGGCATTTGTTATAGCCCTAAAATTCCCTACTTATGCATACATGGCATTAGCCTTTCTACTTGCACATTTTGCCAAACTTCTGCTGAGGAACTCTATTTAAAAAAACCATTTTTTGGAGCATGTATGTGCCTTGATGCACTACTTCCCGCATACATACACTTGCTACATGCCAGAAAACTCGCGCACATACGTTAGTTGCATACTAAAAAACCCACGTTTACCTCCAAAATTTGCAAAAAATAAAAGTTGCAAGGAATTTGACGGAATTACTGAGGTATTGGAGGTTTATGAACCAATTCACCTGTTGTAGCCTGTCCCCAAACCAAATAACTATCCTTTTGTCATATAAAAGGAGGTCTTGGGGTCCCATTTCAACATCAAGCATTAGAACAATGAAACTCTGTCCAAATCCCTTTTCAACCAATGTGCAAGATATTGTAATGTATTTCAGCCATCAGTTGCTCTTCTGACCTCAGACATTAGGGGGCATTTGTTATAGCCCTAAAATTCCCTACTTATGCATACATGGCATTGGCCTTTCTACTTGCACATTTTGCCAAACTTCTGTTGAGGAACTCTATTTAAAAAAATGATTTTTTGGAGCATGTACGTGCCTTGATGCACTACTGCCCACGTACATACGCTTGCTACATGCCAGAAAAATCGCGTACACATGTTAGCTGCATACTAAAAAACCCGCGTTTACCTCCAAAATTTGCAAAAAATAAAAGTTGCAAGGAATTTGACGAAATTACCGAGCTATTGGAGGTTTCTGAACCAATTCACCTGCTGTAACCCGTCCCCAAACCAAATAACTATCCTTTTGTCATATAAAAGGAGGTCTTGGGGTCCCATTTCAACATCAAGCATTAGAACAATGAAACTCTATCCAAATCCCCTTTCAGCCAATGTGCAAGATATTGTAATGTATTTCAGCCATCAGTTGCTCTTCTGACCACAAACATTAGGGGGCATTTGTTATAGCCCTAAAATTCCCTACTTATGCATACATGGCATTGGCCTTTCTACTTGCACATTTTGCCAAACTTCTGCTGAGGAACTCTATTTAAAAAAACCATTTTTTGGAGCATGTACGTGCCTTGATGCACTACTGCCCGCGTACATACGCTTGCTACATGCCAGAAAACTCGCGTACATACGTTAGCTGCATACTAAAAAACCCACGTTTACCTCCAAAATTTGCAAAAAATAAAAGTTGCAAGGAATTTGACGGAATTACCGAGCTATTGGAGGTTTCTGAACCAATTCACCTGCTGTAGCCTGTCCCCAAACCAAATAACTATCCTTTTGTCATATAAAAGGAGGTCTTGGGGTCCCATTTCAACATCAAGCTTTAGAACAATGAAACTCTGTCCAAATCCCTTTTCCCTCCTTGCCCAAGTATTTGCAACCCCTTCTGAGTTTTTGCCTCAACATTCCCTATCTAGCCTTTTCTGCTATACAATCCATTCCCTTCCCCTGAAGTGATCAACTGATTGTGAGAGAAAGAATTGGGATAGTGTACTTGGAGAAATATCAAGAGGAACTTGGACCAAGTTCGCAGGAGCGTCGGCCTACAAAGGTTGTAATTTCCAATCTTTGAATATTGAATAAAATAATCTTTTTCTTGTCCCAAATAATGTCTTTATGTCTTTCATTTGATTTATGCATAATGATTTACATCTAACCCTAATTGATGAGTAGAAATATAATATTTGTAGCGTTGTTTGCCTAAGTACTCTTGCAGGTCAGCTTTGGGAGGAGACTTGCAGCCTGGGAAGCTACAAAGCTGCAGGTGGTCTATATCGAATGTTGAACTAAAAGTATTTCTTATGATCTACCTTCCTATTTCTTTATGTTCATATTTTTTGAGTGTTTGGGGTAGTTTAAGAATTAGATTGTATTTTAAGGGAGTTCATAGCTTTGTCTATACTTAGAACCCTAGTATAGTTATAGGGGGATTTTCCTGCTAGCAACATGTGCTGCTATCTTTTGAAGCATACAATCCCAACATTTCAGTGGGAAATCTCAACAATGTGTAGTAGTTATTGCTCACAAAGACTTGTACAATACGTCGAGATGCACTATCATATGTGGGGTCTCTTACTCCCATTAATAATTGAAATGGTAGCAGGCATTTAATACTCCTAATAACACAAATTAAATATTGCCACAGACACACAAATTACATTGGTGGATTTGAGCGGTCTTCAGAAATGTGATATCAGGGGATGGAGAAAGATGGTATCATAGTCTTCCAAAGGACGATATCACAATCTTGAGAAAGATGTTTTTTTAAGAGATGCAAACATTTTGTAAGCTTCCATTGAATTGATGTTCCATTGAAACTTCATTGAAATCATTGTCTTTTACGTTTCTTCCAATTGTAAATTGTTTCTTGCTAAAAGCTTCTAAAGGAAACACARYCCTATCATCTAATARAGATGGTGATTRTGCCTCGTAAATCTTTGWAAGATTGGTTCAATATGTACTAAAAACTTAGTATACGTGAGGATGGGAACATTTATCAAGATGTACTAAAAGGATATAGCTCCTAATACGTTTTGTCTGTGATCTCAGCTGATGCACCTCTATTAAAACCCATTACGTCATATTTATTACTTGTATCCATAGGAATAATCCTTATCACCTCTTCAAAATGCTCAACATCATTTGTGGATTCTACTTTAGCCACAATATCTAGTGTCAAGGTTCCCATTTAGACTTCATTCTCCATTTCATTCTAGGTATCCCTTAAGGCTACTTTTACATCCATCAGTTTAGTTCCACGCTGACAATGCCACCTCAATTCCAGATAAACTCTCTATACACATAAATTTTATATATTTTCAATTTCAAACGTGTACGTGTGCAATAAGGCCTAAATTGCTAACAACACTTATTACATAATGTGTTACTATTATTCTTTAATTTCATGAAAGACAAGTCCATGTCAATACTTCCTAGTGCCTTGAATATTTGGGGAGGTGAAACTATTCTCTTTGTAGGAGGATTGAAAATGCCATTCTTCCCAACACAAAAGCTCTTATATTAAACTTTTTTTTCCCTCACATTTTTATATTAAACTTCAAATTTCTATACAGGCTATGATTTTTATATTAAACTTCAAATTTCTATACAGGCTATGATAGTGGTGTATTCTTATATATGTGATATAGTTAATAAATACCTAAATAATTATGCGTTACTATCAATTATTTAATGTCATTAATATAATTCGATGTCATTCATTCTTGGACAACCATTAAAGCGTTCCTATTAGTATTATTTTTTTCCATCAAAATTTTAATTTTTATATATTTTGTATTTTTATAGATGTGATATAATTATTTAATTATTACGCTGAAAGGCGTACACCTATTGATAATGGGCACAATTAATGATCTTTTAACCTTATTTAACCTTAAACCCTAATCTGATGGCTATGCATTGAAGATGCTGGCATATTCTTAGTCGTCCTCCAAAATCAATGGGTCAGATTTATTGTTCATAATTTTCTTGCATTTATCAAGGCATCCGTTAACATGTTTACTTTTTAACATTTACCTAATCACATTAAAAAATTACTGTAAGGATATATAATTTCCACGTTTAAATGATTAAGTAGGATTAAACAGTACAACAAAATGTTTCATATTACCACAGACGGATTACGAATTACCACAGACATTTTATATTGGGGGCACACATTCTCAGCCGATACCTTTCGGCGTTCTTAGCCGCAAGTTAACGGCTATGCTAGTTTAATGTCATTAATATTATTTGATGTCACTCATTCTTGGACAACCATAAAGCGTTCCTATTATTTTCTTTCCATCAAAATTTTATTTTTTATATATTTTGTATTTTTATATATGTGATATAATTATTTAATTATTTAATGTCATTAATATTATTCGATGTCACTCATTCTTGGACAACCATAAAGTGTTCCTATTATTTTCTTTCAATCAAAATTTTAATTTTTATATATTTTGTATTTTTATAAACGTGATATAATTATTTAATGTACAAGTAAGTATAACTTATTATTAGTTATTTAATGTTATAAATATAATTTTATATCATTTTTCGATGGATATAATTTGAGTGATAAAAAGGAAAAATCATTATTCCCTTTACTTGGATTCAAATTCCACTTATAACAGGTTCACTTTTCTTCGCAAATCAATTGTTAATTGAAGCTATTCATAAATTAATTGTTGAATAAAGTTTCAGGAGCGAAATGTGATTAGGGTTTTTCTTAAACTAATTGTTAGTTAAGGCTAATAAAATACCAAAAAATCAATCTTGTTCTTACTTGGAAGGTGGAAACTTAGCAACATAGACACAAGTCCATTTGTTATGGAGTAAAACCATAAAATGCACTATACTTATAAAGAGAAAATGATAAATAGTTTGTTAGCGAACCCATAACATCTATGGGTTATACAATTTTTTTCACATCAACTTTCAAGGAATTGAAGAGTGGAGATTTAGATGGCTTGGTAACAAGAGTTTTCAGCACAACAAATTTTTGCGTAGGATGATGATGGGATTGGGCATAAAGGTATCTATCAGTATGCGTCTT
Organism: Picea engelmannii; assembly: GCA_009831015.1. NCBI lineage: Eukaryota > Viridiplantae > Streptophyta > Pinopsida > Pinales > Pinaceae > Picea > Picea engelmannii. Next base: position 15,521 of record ML859883.1, read on the forward strand.
TTTTTTTCTATAAACTTGGTGGGTAAGAGAGCCATTAGGAAGATTAGAGATAAGAACATCCAAAAAGGGGAGAGAATTATCCTTTTGTATATTTCCATATTGAAAACTTTGATACTAAAGCCATCTAAATCTTTGCTACTCAATTCCTTGAAAAGGAAAAAACCCACCTAACTAAGGCCCTTATGTCCAATGGTTACTCCATCTCTCAAATCAACAAAGCCTTTCACTCAAACCACAATCCCAAATTGAAAAAATCTTCCTCCTCCTCCCCATCCCTTGCTCTCATTTCTCTTCCCTACATCCAGGGCACTACCGATCACATTTCTAAAATTTTAGCCAAAAAGAATATCAAAATTATCTTCAAACCCTGTAAAACCCTCAAACACGTATTCAAAACTCCTAAGGATAAATCTGGCCCGATGCTTGGGCTAGGAGTTTACTAGATTCCTTGTTCATGTGGCAAATCATATATAGGCCAAATTTGTAGGTCCTTTAAAGCCCATCTCAAAGAACATATAGTTGACACAACCCACAATCGTATCTCTAAGGCATCTATTGTTGAACACTCCTTCAAATCTAAACACCTAATTTGCTTTGACCAAACCAAAATTCTGGCCTCAACACCCTATCACTCCTCTCACGTCATTCGAGAAGCATTGGAAATTGAAAGCCATCCTAATAATTTTAATTGCAATGATGGCTACAATCTCAACCAATCTTAAAAACCCATCATTCATTCCCTAGGTCATTAAACCTAATTTGTTTTTGTTTTAATGGACTAAACATACTAAAAAACTATTAAAATAAAATTTGATTATATAAATTAAATTGATTATAAAAACATATCAAATAAATTAAAAATAATTATTATTCAAAAAATATAAATTAAAAATAATTATTATTCAAAAAATATTATAGAATAAAAAACAATGAAATTAAAAATATTATAGAATAAGCTAGGGGAAAGGTAAAATAATAGAATAATGAAATTGTATTATTATTATTATTTTTTATCAAATATAAATATAAAATTGAAAGAATGAAAAATAAATAAAAAATAAAAGATTGAAAATAATGGGCAGCAACGAAATTAAAAATATTATAGAATAAGCGAGGGGAAAGGTAAAATAATAGAATAATGAAATTGTATTAAATTTTTTTTTATTATCAAATATTAATATAAAATTGAAAGAAAGAAAAATAGATAAATAAAAGATTGAAAATAATGGGCAGCAATGAAATTAAAAATATTATAAAGTAAGCCGAGGGAAAGGTAAAATAATAGAATAATGAAATTGTATTAATTTTTTTTATCAAATATTAATATAAAATTGAAAGAATTTTTTTTTGAAAATAATGGACAAAAGAGAGGCGAGAAAATTAAAAAATGAGACCATCAAGAGAATAAAGGATAAAGATATTTTGAAAACTGAAAATAAATACCTTAAAAATGCATGCAAATAATGAAAAGAAAGGAATACTTAGGAAAGGAAGTAAAATAATATCACAAGTATTTCTTTCCTTTTCAATAAGGTATTTACTTTTAATATTTAAAACATCTCCTCTAATCTTTCTTGTTTTGTTTATAATATCTAATCCTTCTTCACTTTTGTCCCTTATTTATAATTTTTTATTATTTATTTCCCTATTTTATATTAACATTTAATAAAATATTTTTAATTTTATATAGATAGAGAGAGTTATTATATAATTTATTTATAGAATTATTAACATAATTTTAGCATTAATATTAATTTCAATTTGACCAAATTTTATTCTTTTTTATAATTTTATTTTCGTTTTTCTAATAGTTATTTCTCTCATTACCTATATATTCCAACGATGGGAAGTCTTTTATATCTTATATAACTTTAATTGGGTGCAATGATGATAGTAGAGTGTACTTGGAATTTTTCAATACTAATATACAATTCAATTTCAAAAAAATCACGGTAATAATAATAATGATTAATTAATTAATATTTTTTTTTCATACATAATAGGAGATTTTTATTAATAAAAAGGCATAGTCAAGATTGTTGAGTATAAAATTGAAAATTGAATGTCAACACAAAAATCCAGTTTTTCCATCCCAGCTAACAACCATTTTGTCTTCCTATCTACAATATTTTCCCAAAATCTACTTCTATTACAATACTATATTGTATATATGCGGTAATATATATCGTTTATGCATACAAAAAGGCAAAACATACTATTCTAGAGAAATAAATCAATTTGGAACCTCCACATCCTCGACATCTTCGTTGTCCACGAGCTCCGTTGGAGTATTCAGGCTTGGAATGACAGGGCGCTCCCTTCTGAACTGACACTCATTAACCATAGTTGTATTTGAAAGCACTTGAGCTGAATTTCTATGAACCAAGTGATTCTGCAATGCTTCCAATTGAGTTCTCATCGTTGCCACCTCGTCTTACCACTGACCAACCATGTATCGATGAACAATCAAAGTATCCAAAACAAAGGAGACCTTCGAATTAAGAGCATTACCAAGATAAACAAGCGTTGCTGACCCAAAAATTCCTCTTGTATATCCATACCCTGTTGACCATCGTGTATCCCATTTTCCATGGTGCTATATAGACTCGATGCTTTCAGCCAATTGATTACCCGAAAACAATGTCCCAATTCCAAAGCACCAAGGCCTAAACCAGAGATCGATGCTCCTTCTCTCCTTACAAAGCCATAAAATTTCTCATCCCAAAAAACCTAAGCAAGAGTTATGAATAGATTGATAATAGACCAAGTACTCTTCCTCAGAGGTAAACCAACTACTACATTTAACTACTTCAAAATACCACATTTATCTCCAAGCAACTCAACACACGATAGAGTGTGACAAAGTTTACGTACCTTGAAGTCACTATCCAAACATGCGAATAATACATTGCCAACTGAAATGGCCAATTGACTACCGAATACTAACTACCGGTGCTGTACTTCATCCTAGTGTCCACTCTGTATAATATTGTCGACCTTCCATGCCCCTGTATTTTCCTTTGAGCACAGAATGAGAATTCCCTTCCCCCATACCATCTGCTTATGATTCTTCAAATCTCCATGAGCTTGCCTGCCTCTCCTACCTCTCTCAAGAATCTTAGGCTATGTTCTTACTACAAATGCATAGTCTAACAAGACGACCCTTGAAATTGCAATCTTGCTCGCAACCCAGCTGATGAAATCCTCCACCTAAGCATGTATGTTAAACTTTTTCCATTCTAAGTAATGATGGAAGCCATCGGATCCAATTTTAATTCCATCATGCGCACATTTAAGTACTCTAGTCCTCGTACCAGATAAATCCTCCTTCTCTGATGCACCAATATGCACATCCATACCACCTCGCTCAACTTCAAATTCTCCCCATCACCTATGATTTGACATGCGGGGATAAAACTAGATTACATGCCACGCAGGTTCATGCACGATGTAACGTACCTAGCCCCCACCCGGGTCATGTCACTGCTAAAAAGACCCAATAATTTTTTTTGATACTAAATCAAAATGTTGAAATAACACACAACATGACATCCATACACATGCAAATGTCTATGCTATCTAAAAACATAAATGCAATCATTTAACCGTGCTGAGTAACAATTAAATAACACACAACAATGTTCAACCACATAAATGGTAATTTATATGCATCATTATGCTCACATCAAGCAGAATAACCATAATATCTCATAGTAAAAATACACAACAACTATACCAACATTTAACACGATTAAACACAATAGATAAGAACACTTGTCTTATGAAAGTATGCAACCTGTTGCAGAGGACATATGTTCCTACCGACTATAGGCTTGTTTTTCCACATATCAACAACAAGCCACCCCCGATATGGGGCTATGAATCAACAAGAGATGGTGGTCCCTAAGCTTAGTCATTGTCCCCCTCTCAACAACCAATTCTCATAGCAAATTCCAGTCCACTATCTCTCTTCCCTTCAACCTGCACAACCTAAGGAATGAAATCCCCCTTCACTTCTCATAGTCCCTTAAGCCTTCCTACTCCCCTATAGGGATTCTAGCATAGGTTGGATAAGAAAACTCTCAGTTGGGACCTTAGGAATTCTACAACTGCAACACAATTTCGCCCATCAACAAAACACTTGCTTTCCTTGATGAATTTTGAGTAGCATGTTACTCCCAGGAACACAACCTATTTCTTCATGAATTTTCAGCTCCAAACAACTGCCAAACTTTCCCACAAAAACTACCTTCAAGATTCAACACTCACAACTCCATTGCTGGACAAAAATATCCATGTAAACACTACTCTCCATGCAGAAAACTTGAATTCCCAATTATGGTCTCCTACCCATACAAATTTCCCTTCTTTCTCTTACTTGCTTGATATTCACTCTTCCTAAAACTGATTATACTCAGCCCCCATCCTCTCAATAACTATGGGATGTGACTCTCATACAAACCCTCTTACTTGAATTCAATGATTGGGCTCTAGAACACTCAATAGCTAATGGAAGGTTCATGGTAAGGACAATTTAGAAATAAATGGTTTGGGTTTAATAAACATGGGTAAACTCTCTCCGTTGGACCCCTTCCCTCTGTTGTGGATACTTAGTCCCCAAATATCCGTACATGTCCATTTGTAGCTGGTGATACATTATATTCATTATTTTCAATTTATATCATTTACATATTACATTGCTTTGACTCTCGACCATATACTATATTTACTTTATACATCACTTGGATCTCGGCCATATACTACATCTACAATATACATCACTAGTTTGGGGTTTAAAAACATGGATGTTACATTCCCCTCCCCCTACAAACTGCACTGTCCTTAGTGCAAATAACGATACAATATACACATTGACATATATAAAAACATTATATCAAAATACTTGATAATTCCGCAACTTAATGACTTATGCACCAATTCCAACCAACAACTCTCTTTTCCCCTCAACCCACACCTTGGTTGTACATGAAATCTTAGAGTTGTGGCTCCATGAACTCTAGTTGCCCAAATGGATTCTTTATTTTCTTATGTACAAATGTACATTCAATTTTATTCAAAATTTGCAAAAATTTATGGGTATGCTTCCTGCATGGATTCCTTGTGCTCCCATGTTGCATATTCAATATCGTAATAGGTACATTGAACCTTTACCAAGACGATGGATTTGTTCCTTAACACTTTGAATTTTTGGTCTAGGATGTGCACCGATTCCACCGTGGAATCTCCTTCGTCTTCCACCTGGATCACATTCCAATCAATCAGATGATTAGGATCAGGTACATACGTTTTTAATAAAGATACATGGAACACGTTATGAATTTTCATGGATGTAGGTAATGCTATCATGTATGCAACTTGTTTATTAAGGTTGGTTGTCATTGATGTCAACCCTTGAAGAAAGACCCGTAGCATAAAGTTTTGGGTAATGGACCCAATAGTGTTTGATGTAAATATGACTCATTATTGTTTTGTCATGGTTGATAAGAAGTAAATATGGATGAACT